>MCJB01049243.1:12957-26974 GCA_002018475.1 Nicotiana obtusifolia
CCCCCCCCCCCCCCCTCCAAAACCATGTTCTTCATTACTAATGTTTTCATCATAACTATATTCATAAGCATCATTCAAGCTTCTACCTGGATAATTCCTACCATGTCTTCCATCTCTCCCTCTAAAGCATCCTTGTCCATTCCTTCTAGGTTGGACTCTAACCGGTTCATCATATTGCTCGTAGTCCAAATCATCATCAAAGTCATTTTGCGGTTGTTGTGGCTTAAAGTTCTTGTCGATGATCAACTTTTGCTTGTCTACCTTGCGGAAGTGGACCTTATCTTGGTACTTGATTGTTAGCAACTTGTGATTGATTGATTAGCCATGTAATGTGCGGTGCGGTGGGAGTAGAACTATTTTGTTGTATTCCACTAGTTCCCACACCTTGGTTAGGATTAGGTGACAAGCCTTGCCATTGGTTAAGAAAGCTATCATGAGACTTGACCACTTGTTCCATGTTATTAACTTTCAAAATCAAAGCTTGTAAAACGTCCAAAATGGTCTCATTAGAGACCCCTCCCTTGGAGTTATAGTAGCATCTCTAATATTCAAAGACATAGTACCTACAAACAAAGAACACAAGTTAAAAGTAAAAGGACCTTTCCAATTCACTCCCTTAGAGTATCCCTCAAATATTACACTCAAATTTGACCACTCGTGTATAACTCTTGTGCACTCGATTTTTAGGTATAAACTCTAAGAATCTTACCACTCAAGCCTTTTTCCACTCTTGGATGAATATCCAAAGTTGATATCAAACTCAATTAAGGCACCTTTAAGTGATTCTTCGAACTTCGGGGCGAGAATGAAGTTTATGTGACTCAACAAAGAAGCTAAAATAACTAATGAACAATGGAAACAAGAAATTAACAATGAAACTAAAGAGAAAAAACACAAACAAAATTAGCACGAAATAAAATAAAGCACAAAAAAAACTAGTTTATCACTAAGTATGAACTAATACTTAAGTAAACTAGCTAGAACAAGTAAGAAAAAGAAAGAAAGAAAAAGAAACAAACTGAAAAGGCTATTTTTGAAATTGGAAAAAAATGGGTTACTGGACAAAAGTGGCTAGTTTCGAAATTGTGCTGCAAAATCTAGAAATTTGCAGCATGTTCTTCCTTGTTGGAACTGGCACTGAAAATAAGTCCAAAAGTTGTTTGAATCTTCTCAACTCAGTCCCAAATTCGATATACAAGCTCCACAAAATGTACCCAATCTATTGGAACAACACCCACTCGAAATAAAACTTAATTTCAGAAACCCACAATTTGAACTTAAGCTTCGAAGCTTTCTTCCATGGCGGCCAATGGAGTTTTCTTCTTCAAGTTTCCACTCCAACTCAATGATATTCACGAAATAAACTCATATTTAGTAGCAAACCATCGTAATTCAATCAAATCAAGTCTTTTTTTTAACGCAGATTCATGAATTTCGACAAGCTTCAATTGAAGCTTCAATGGCGGACAACTTGGTGTTTTAAGTTCCAAGAAACAAAATCAATAGATCTAGATTCCAAAGAGTGATATTCAGCAGATTTCACGCAATGATTCAACGCCCACTATTTAATTTTTCTTTTTTCTTTTCTCAATCGCTACTTCAAGGGGAAAAAACGAAACCCACCAGCTATGAAGTGCGCGTTCTTCGATCCCAGCTTCACAAATCAGTACCCAAATGGATTTAGAACAATCAACCAAACCAAATCAGATTTGAACCATAGATTCCACTGAAAATCAAAACAGTGGGACCCAACAAGAACAACAAGCTATTTTAGAAAGAAAAAAAATTTGATTTATTCGATTTTTTTAATAATTTTTTTGATATGAAATTCGGTGCAAATAATCAAAGAATTTGTAGAAACAAATTCTTTAACCTTAACTCTGATACCAAGATGATACAAACGCGGAAGCAAAGTAAGAAGAACACAAATAAAATGACAGAAAGATAGAGATTTAGTAGAGAACCAACTAAGAAATTGAAAGAACATTTGAAATAAATAAATACCCAATCAATATAAGACTTAATTGACCCAACACTATAGGAAAAACCCTCAAGGGGAAGTAATCCGCTTGCTCACCTTAACAAGTAATCAACCAACATAAGAATTCATCCTTAACACTCTCAATGAGTTTTTATTCATAATATCAAAATAAGCTAACTCTAAAATGAGAGCCTTAAGGGCTATTTATACTAGGGAGCTAAATAAAGCTGCCAAATGTAATGTAGTCTTTAATTGTTGAAAATTACACATGTAGCCGCCCCGTTATGAAAGTAGCCTCCAATTAGAATTCAAATTGCTCGATGGCTATTTAGATTGTATCAAGGGGTGTCTGGCGTATTTGGCTTATATCCATAATTCTAGTGTCGAGGTGCCTTCTATGGATTCCTTTCTGGGCTGAAAGAGTTCTCAGAGGCATTTCCTACAGACTTGCCGGGTATGCCACCCGACAGAGATATCGACTTTTGCATTGACTTGGTTTCGAGCACTCATCCTATTTCTATTCCACCATACCGTATGGACCTAGTTGAGTTAAAAGAATTGAAGGAACATCTGCAGGATTTGCTTGACAAGGGATTCATTAGACCTAGTGTCTCGCCTTAGGGTGCACCAATGTTGTTTGTGAAGAAGAAGGACGGATCGATGAGGATATGCATATTTTATCGGCAGTTGAACAAGGTCACTATCAGGAACAAGTATCCGTTGTCGAGGATTGATGACTTATTTGACTAGATGTAGGGTGCCAAGGTACTTTTCAAGATTGATTTGAGGTCGGGCTACCATCAGGTAAAGATTAGGGCATCGGATGTCCCTAAGACAGCTTTTTATACTGGGTATTGTCACTACGAGTTCTTGGTGATGTCATTTGGCTTGACCAATGACCCAACAACCTTTATGGATTTGATGAACCAGGTTTTCAATACTTATCTAGATTCTTTCATGATCGTCTTTATTGATGATATTTTGGATTACTCCCGCAGTCGAGAGGAGCATGAGAAGCACCTATGGATCGTACTTCAGACTTTGAAGGATCATCAGTTATATGCTAAGTTTTCAAAGTGTGAGTTCTAGTTGGACTTGATTGCCTTTTGGGCCATGTTGTATCTTTCAAGGGCATCAAGGTGGAATCCAAAGAAGATTGAGGTAGTTCGGAACTATCCTAGACCTACATCAGCTACAAAGATTCAGAGCTTCTTGGGTTTGGCGGATTATTATCACTGGTTCGTGGAGGCGTTTTCAACTATCTTAGCCCCATTGACCAAGTTGACCTGGAAGGGTGCTCTTTTCAGATGGTCCGACGAGTGTGAGGTAAGCTTTCAGAATCTTTCAGAAGCTCAAGGCTGCATTGACTACAGCCCTAGTGTTGCTGTTGCCTTCAAGTTCGGGATCTTACATAGTGTATTGTGATGCATCGCGGGGGTCTTGGCCCGATATTGAGGCAGGGCGGTAGGGTGATTGCCTAAGTGTCTCGTCAGTTGAAGATTCATGAGAAGAATTACCCTTTGCATGATTTATAGTTAGCAGCCATTGTTCATGCGCTGAAGATTTGGGGGCACTATCTATACAACATCCCATGTGAGCTCTATGCTGACCATCGGAGTCTTCGGCACCTGTTCAAGTAGAAAGACCTTAATTTGCTGCAAGGCAGATGGTTAGAGTTTTTGAAACCTATGATATCTCTATACTATACCATCCGAGGGAAGGCCAATATAGTGGCTGATGTATTGAGTAGGAAGACAAAGAGCATGGGTAGTTTGGCATATTTACCGGGTATGGAAAGGCCACTATCCATGGATGTTCAGGCCTTGGACAATCGGTTCGTGAGGTTGGATGTTTTAGAGCCTAGCCGGGTTCTTGCTTGTGCGCTGGCATATTCATCGTTGTTGGAGCGTATCAAGGCTCGCTAGTTTGATGATCCTCACTTTTTTGTGTTGAAAGACACGGTGCAACGGGGTGGTGCTAAGGAAGTTGTGATCGGAGATGATGTTGTTATGCGGCTTCAAGGTCATATTTGTGTTCCAAGTGTTGATGGGTTTAGAGAGTTCATCCTTGAGTAGGCTCATAGTTCGCGCTATTCCATTCACCCAAGTATCACAAAGATGTACCGTGACTCGAAACAACATTATTGGTGGCGGAGAATAAAGAAAGATATGCCAATCATGTCTCTTGGTGTTTCAATTATCAAAAGATGAAGTATGAGCATCAGAAACCAGGTAGGTTGACTCAGAGATTGGAGATACCAGAGTGGAAGTGGGAGCACATCAATATGGATTTTGTGGTAGGCTTAACATGGACCTTGAGGAAGTATAATGCAGTCTGAATTATCTTGAACCGGTTGAGTAAGTCCCCATATTTTATTTCGGTGGTGACTACCTATTCTTCAGAGCAGTTGGCTCATATTTACATCCGGGAGATTATCCGCCTGTACGGCATGTCCATTTCTATTATTTCTGATCGAGGCACGCAGTTCACATCATATTTTTTAGAAATCCGTGCAACGTGATTTGGGCACGCGGGTCAAGGTGAGTACCGCATTTCATCCTAGGACGGACATTCTAAGCGTACTATTCAGATATTGGAGGACATGTTGCGGGCATGCTCTATAATTTTGGGGGTCAGTGGGACCTATTTTTACCTCTATCGGAGTTCGCCTATAACAACAACTATCAGTCGAGTATCCAGATGGCTCCATACGAGGCCTTATATGGGACGCGATGTCATTCGTCGGTTGGTTGGTTTGATCCCGGTGAGGCTAGATTGTTGGGAACTAATTTGGTCCATGATGCTTTGGCAAAGGTTAAGGTGGTTCAGGAACGACTTCGTACAGCTCGAAAGCAAAAGATTTATGCGGACCAGAAGGTTCGAGATGTGACCTACATGGAAGGTAAGAAGGTTCTTCTCCGAGTGTTGCCTATGAAGGGCATGATGCAGTTTGGAAAGAAGGGCAAGTTGAGCCTGAGGTTTATTGGCCAGTTCAAGATCTTGGAGAGAGTTGGGGACATTGCTTATAGGCTTGCATTGCCTCCTAACCTAGCAGGGGTACATCCGATATTCCACGTCTCCATGCTTCGGAAGTACCATGAGGATAGGTCACATGTTTTAGACTTCAGCATGGTGCAGCTTGATGAGAATTTTACCTCTGAGGAAGAGTCGGTGGTTATTCTAGACCGGCAGGTTCGAAAGTAAGGTCTAAGAGTTTTCTTTTTGTGAAGATGTAGTGGAGAGGTCATCCAATTGAGGAAGCTACGTGGGAGTCCGAGTTTGATATGCGGAGTAGATACCCACACCTTTTTACCAGTTCAGGTATCTTTCTATATCCATTCGAGGACAGACGATTCTTTTAGAGGTAGAGAATGTGACGATCTGATATATCGTTTTGAGTACTAGCCTTAATTTCTATGTTCCGAGATCTCTCATAGCTCCTTTTGGTATTATATGACTTGCGTGCATGGTCTGTATCGCTTTTCGGAAAGCTTTTATATGAAAATTTAAAGAAAACATGATTTTTGTCTTAAAATGAGGCTGGAATTAACCACGGTCTACATTATAGAAAAGTACTCATTTTTTTAAAATGAAAGAAAGTATTTTTTTTACATCAAGAAAAGAAAATACTTATTTATTGAAATGAAAGAAAATATTTTTTCTACATCATGAAAAGAAAGTACTCGTTTTGTTAAAATGAAAGAAAATTTTTCTATATCATGAAAAGTAAGTACAAATTTTGTTGAAAAAAAATACTTTAGGTTGCTCGAAAACGGACATCTTCGAGAATTTTTGAGCGATCGGGCGAAGAATCATTATGGAAATAGAAATAAACAAGCAAACCAAGAATAGCCACAACACACAATTAATATGATTATTGGTGGAGTAGATGCGCCTCAAGGTCTGGTACTGAAGCGCGCCAAGATATCCATCACTCGGGAAAAACGCACTCGAGATTACGTGATGGAGGGAATCTTAAATTTTAGCGAAGAAGATGCAGAAGGGATTATGCAACCTCACAACGACGCGCTAGTAATATCTGTGCTTATACACAGGATTAAAGTAAAGCGCGTATTGGTCGATCCAAGCAGTTCGGCCAACATAATCCGATCATGGGTTGTAGAACAACTCGGGCTGACAGATCAAATTATCCCTACAGTCCCGGTACTCAATGGATTCAACATGGCAAGTGAAACGACCAAAGGCGAAATAACGTTGCTGATAAATACTACTAGTACCATTCGGGAGACGATGGATCCACGACATGAGGTACAACGCCCTATTCGGGAAACCATGGATCCACGACATGAGAGCAGTGCCTTCGACACTGCACCAAGTACTGAAATTCCCACCATCCAATGGAATTATAACAGTTTACGGGGAGCAACCGGATGCGAAAGAGATGTTCACAGTAGAAGAAATAACACTGGTGCCAGCAGCTCCTTCGCAAAAGGTCGAGGGAAAGTTTAAATAGCAATCACAAGCATCATCCTCGGCAAACGAAGATGAACAAGTGTATCTCGAGGATGACAACTACAGAATCCCCAGGTCATTCATCAGTCCCAATGAGTCCGATGCAACCAACTTGACAATCGAGGAACTCGAGCAAGTTTCACTCCGAGAAGACTCGCCAGATCGAAAGGTATACCTGGGCTCGGGCCTAAGTTCCGAGCTCAGGACAAAACTTATCCAATTTCTTATAACTAACGAGGATTCCTTCGCTTGGTCCGACCTCAATATAACAGGTATACTATCAGAGATAACAACCCACAAGCTAAGCCTAGATCAGAAGTTCCGACCGGTCAAGCAAAAAAGGAGGCCTCAATCCGAGATCAAACACGCATTCATCAAGGATGAGGTAACTAAGCTTCTAAAGATAGGGTCCATTCGGGAGGTTAAATACTCAGAATGGTTAGCAAACGTAGTAGTAATCCCTAAAAATGGGAATACATTAAGAATGTGCGTAGATTATAAGGATCTAAACAAGGCATGCCCTAAAGATTCTTTCCCTTTACCCAAAATCGACCACATGATTGATGCTACCGTTGGCCATGAGACCCTTAGCTTTCTCGATGCTTACTCTAGCTATAACCAAATACGAATAGACCCGGATGACCAGGTGATATTTGGTGTAAAAGATATATATTTCTATGTAAATCACCTTATATTTGGCTCTTGTTTTATGAAATTGGGATGTTAATTGCTTCGATTCATATTAATGTAATGCATTTTTATGTGTAGGAATGAGTCGGGAGCAATTGGGGGTGAAACGGGCAAGAAATGAGCCAAAACGAGACAAAAGCGGACCAAGAGGCATTGGGCGCCACAGGCAGCGCCTGGCGCCACCTGTGGCGCTGGAGGCAGAACCCAGGAGAAAAGTCACTGGATGCAGCCCCCTGGGGGGCGCCTGGCACCAGCCAGGGCGCCGACTTCGGGAATTCGTCCTAGTCCGTCTAGGAGTCCACTAATTCGACCCCAACCCTTCCCAAATCCTATATAAATACCTCCAAACCCAATAGGAAAGAGGAGAACGTGATTTTGGAGTCTAGAACGCGACGGAACATCGCACAGGAGCAATCAATCATCAGTTTTCATCTTTGTCTAGTATTTTTATTAGTTTTTCCATACTTTATCTTTTGATTATTATGAACATGAGTGGCTAATCACCCCTTGTTCTGGGGTTGTGATTAACCATGAATATTGTGATTCGAAATTGACAATTCCTTGTTTATAATTCATAATCATATGGTTGTTTCTTCAATTCTATGCCTAATTGCTTAATTGTTTTGGCCATCAATTGAGTTCTATCAATTATCTATGCTATGTTTGGGAAAACTACGCTTAGATTAGAAAAGAATTGAAGAAAGCATGTTCTTAACCTTTTAAGGGGGGGCGGATTCGTGGTTAGGATAGGAATATACTTAATCACCATGCTTAATTAAATATCGTGTTTTTATTGCATTCTTGATAGATTAATTCCATAGGAATATAAGTGTTAATCTTATTAAGAATAGGCGAATAGTACTTCGGAAGAAGGCTATGAGTATGTTTATCGATTAATTAGCAACCATACATGAATTATATGAACGGGAAGTCTAAAACACAATAGGATTGGAAAAATAATCACAACCCTGGAATATTTGTTTTATTGATTACATAACACATAATTTATTCCTTGCAATTAGTAGATATAAATGAGAATTATAGTTTAGAATAATCCATCTCTTGAATTCGAATTTTGCTTATTTAAATAACAGTATTAGTTCGTTAGAAAGTAGTTAATTTATGTCCCTGTGGGTACGACAACCTGGACTCATAATCCTATATTACTTGTCGACCGCGTATACTTGCGTGTGCGTTAGGGAGCAACAAATTTTTGGCGCCGTTGCCGGGGACTTAAAAATCTGCTACTTTACCAACTTCAGCTTATATTTGTTATTTATTCAAGTTTCACTAATCAGCTTACGTTGTTTGCATTAACACAGGCTCTTCTATTGAATGCGGAGAAGTACAAGCGCAAACAACCTTCTTCCTTTTGATCCAGAAATTGAACGAACACTACATAGAATAAGGAGGGAAGTAGAAGCCAGAACCAGAATTAATGGAGAGTTGGACATTGTTGTTCAACCACAACCAATTGAGATGGCGGGTAATGCTGAAAGAGCGGTAATTGAAGCTGCAAGACCAAATCTTGCCAACATGACTCAAGCGATTGTCAAGCCTGAAATCACAGGGCACTTTAAGTTGAAACAATACATGGTGCAGCTAATCCAGTCTACAGGTCATTATGCGGGACTGTCGCACTAAAACCCACAAAGACATATTCAGAACTTTTTGGAAATCACGGACACTTACAATTATCCAAATGTGTCTAAAGATTATGTGAGGTTGACATTGTTTCCCTTTTCTATACTAGGGAAAGCAAAAGAGTGGTTGCAAAAGGAGCCTGCCAACGTATTTACACATGGGATGACCTGGCCAGAAAATTTCTGATCAAATTCTTTCCAACCAAGAAGACCAAATCACTGAGAAGCCAGATTTTGGGATTTGAACAACGGGAAGGAGAGACTCTTCGACAGGCATGGGAAAGGTATAAGAAGCTGCTGAGAGACTGTCCACACCATTGCCAGACAGATGAGGTCCTGGGACACACATTTGTTGATGGGCTAGATGAAGCTTCGAAAATGAACCTGGACTCAGCGTGCGGGGGCAGTTGCATGGCAAAGCCGTATAGTGAAATCCAACTCCTACTGAACAATTTCACGGCCAATGATCATAATTGGCAAGGTGACGGTGACTCGCGCAGAGCCATTAAACAAAAGGGAACTGGGTTGATCGAATTGGATGACCTTGCACCTATGAGAGCAGAGATGGCTAAACTGGCCAATTAGATGAATAGAATGATGATGCAGCAGGTTTAACCAAGACAGCAGGTCCAATAAATGTCTTTATGCTGTGAGATGTGTGGTGACAACCACACAAGTGATATGTGCCCCACCAATCCGGAATCCATATATTATGTGGGACAACATAACAGGGGGCCCGTAAATCAGAATACACAATATGTGAACTCCTACAATCCAAATTGGAGGAATCATCCCAACTTTTCATGGGGTGGTCATCATCAGCAGTAGAATCCAGGTAGACCACATGGGCATTATAATCAACCACAAAGGCAACCTCCTCAATCAGATGATAATACGAATGAGTTGTTAAAGCAGCTGGTGCAGGACAACAAGCAATTCAGAACTGAATACCAAACCCTCACCACAACAGTGAGGAATTTGGAGCGACAGTTGGGACAGCTGGCCGGGGCTCAAAATACTCGACCAGCTGGAGCACTACCCAGCGATACTGAAGCTAACCCAAGGGCAGCACTGAATGCTGTATCATTAAGGAACGGGAGACAGTTGGAAGAGGTAGAATCGAAAAAGAAAAAGCAGGTAACCTTCAATGAAAAACCAATCACCATAGAAGCGACAGAGAAGGCTAAAGAAGTTGAAAAGTCGGTAGAAGAGGCAGGAGCTGAGCAACCCCCACAATTGGTTGCAAGGCCCCCACCTCCATTTCCACAGAGGCTACAAAAGTTGAGAGATAATGAGGCATACAAAAAATTCCTTGAGATTTTGAAACAGGTACAAATCAACATTCCATTGGTTGACATACTGCAAGAGGTGCCTAAATACGCAAAATATATCAAGGATATTGTGGCCAATAAAAGGAGATTGACTGAATTTGAAACGGTGGCACTTACTGAGGAGTGCAGTTCTAGAATTCAAGGCAAGCTACCACAGAAATTGAAGGATCCGGGTAGCTTCACCATTCAGATTTCAATTGGGAAACATGCTGTGGGAAGAGCATTATGTGATCTTGGAGCGAGTATAAACTTGATGCCACTCTCAGTGTTCAGACAGTTGGGGTTGGGTGACCCACGCCCAACCACAGTCACCCTACAGTTAGCTGATCGTTCCCTGGCTCATTCGGAGGGAGTAATTGAAGACGTCCTAGTCCAAGTTGGCTCATTCATATTTCCTACGGATTTCATCATCTTGGATTACGAGCCAGATCAAGACGTCCCATTTATTTTGGGGCGTCCATTCCTAGCCACTGGTCGCTCCATTATCGATGTTTGCAAAGGTAAAATGACGATGAGAGTGGGTGATCAAGAAAAAGTATTTAATGTTTATAAAGCACTCCGGCTGCCAACTCACTATGAAGAATTATCAATGATCTCTGTGGTAGAGAGTAATTCTACGTCATTAGTGTCACACATGAGCCCAGTTGATCCTGTTGAATGAGCATTGATTGGGAGGTGGAAAAGAGTAAAGATGGAACGATGGAAGAAATTAAGTCAGTACTGGACATGTCCTGCAGTTGTGACCAGAGGTTCAGAAAATTTGAAGAGTTGGAAGGGCCTGTCACTCTGACCCGTCTCAGACCATCTGTTAAGAAAGCTCGAAGGCTAGAAATCAAGCCAGATTGATGGCAAAAATCTGAGTCGTGTCGCGACGTTAAATCAGGCGCTTGTTGGGAGGCAACCCAATTTTTATCGCTTTCCTAGTTTAACTTCTTGATTTATTCTTTTAGACTAGATAGGGTAATACCCTTGATGTATACATGTAGAATTATTAGATGTAATGTTGTAGGACATGTAAGTTGTACAAAAAAAAATTTAAAAAAAAATAAAAAACAAAAAAAAATTTCGAAAACAGCGCCCAGTCCAGCGCCCGGCGCTGCCTGGGGCGTTGCAGGCAGAACGTTCCACGATTTTAAGTGTGGGGTCATGTGACGACTTGCATGCCAACCTATGGCATATGTTTTGAACATTGCTCACATTCCTGTTTACTTGTGTTGCAGGGTAATCTGGCCCGTGACAACATTAGCAAAGGTACAAGCGTTGGAACCTCTGCCACCACCTGGTAACCAAAAGACAGCGCAAACAGGGAGTTTTCTTCTCACCCTACTTTGTTTTACATATTTTGAATGCATCGAGGACTACGCATTATTTAAGTGTGGGGTGGGCGAATTACCTGTGTTGGTGTTGTATGTTCTGTGTAAATTGTGTGTGGTATTATTATTATTTTGGTTCTCTTAATAGTTTTGTTTGTTATAATTTTTAGAGTAAAAACCAGAAAAAAATAAAAATAAAATATATACTGCAGATTTTTCCCGACGATGGATCTTTTTCTTGAGGGATAAAATTTGATTAAAAACAACAAAAAGATTTTTTTTTAATTATAGGTTAGTTAGGTAATATTCCTTGGTTTTTCTTAAGGCACCGGTTCTTTTCCAAGGATGTAGCTCGAACCGGGCAATTTCCAATTTTGTTTTAGGACTATATTAGGAAGAACTGAGTTATGCAGCAATACTTCTTGACATGGTTTATGCTAGTACAATAGGTTATGACACATGATCCACTTCCCGTTAGTTAAGTTATAAGCCTAAAGAAAATCCACCCAATATTGTGACACCCCTTCTCAATTGTTGACTTGCATATCATATAGTGTATTTACTGCTTAATAGTTTCAATTATATATGCTTGCTTAACTTGAATTTTGAACAGAACCGTCGTGATTGAGTCATGTGCGTTGTGTGAGTGAGATTTTTTGATTCTCTGTGCTATCCTGTATAGTCTAGAACTTGCCCCGTGTGTTAATTAAAGCGAAATTGTAAGTTGGACTAATCTAAGAAATGATATAGGCATTTTCTTGTTTGATTATGGATGTGCTTGTCACATCGAATATAAATTTGTCCGTTGCTAGCCCTTTTGAGACTATAGGCCTTTTTCTTTGGTACCTGCATTACAAGTTATTCCCTTATTTTGTTCTTAAATTAAGCCTTATTTGAACCTTCACTCCGAAAGCACTTAGTCGCTAAGAGAAGTAAGGTTAGAGTAGAGGGATTGTCTTGATTATGAGGGAACCGTGAAAAGACTTGTCGGTTCAATGAAGCTAAACTGAAGAATCACTAGCTGATGAATATGTGTATGGAGGGTGAAAGAAAAAAAAAAGAAAGAAGAAAGAAGAAAAAAATGAAAAAGAGAAAAATGTTAGTGAAAGAGATATGGAAAAACACCTCCTATTAGTATGTGCTAGTGAAATGATAGAGATGCTGAGTTGAAAAAGAAAGGCTATGTATATGAGACAATTTTAGTAATTGAAAGAAGAAAAGTGTTTAAATGATTGATTGTAGTGTATTAAGTGCTGAGGAGGACTAGCCACTATTACCAAATATACCCTACCCGTCCTTTAGCCTACATTACAACCTTAAAAGTCCTAGTTGATCTTAGATTTGACTGACTCAATTAGTGAAAATCTACACTACGGGCAAGCTTATGGTACTTTATGGGAAGCATATGAGTTCTTTGTGAGAGTGAGGGTATGTTGTTCAATTTTGTGTGATTTTATTCATATATTTTCACTCTTCAGATTTGGGTGAGGGCACATGATTTCATGAGCGACTGGTAATGTGTAAATTGTCTTGTTAGGTAAGTATATACATTGAAATTGCTTAATGTGGCAAGTCGGTTTTTGAGGTTGGGTGGTGACAATTGGGTTGGATGATATGGAAGTATTGGGCTTAAGTAGACTTTACGGGAAATATATGGATTAATTATGTGTTCATGCTTATTTGCTAGTATTGATTGTGTTCAAAAGTATGATTTGTTTAAAAAGTCGAATGTTCCGTGATAATATTAAGAGTTTGGTAGTTGGGAAGGTTGTATATAATCCCATTGCTCGAGGGCGAGTAAGAGTCTAAGTGTGGGGTGTTGATGTTTGGCGTAAAAGATATATATTCTTACGTAAAACACCTCATATTTGGCCTTTGTATTATGAAATTGGGATGTTAATTGTTTCGATTCGTGTTAAATTAAGGTGTTTTTATGTGTAGGAATGAGTCGGGAGCAATTGAGGGCGAAACGGGCAAGAAACGAGCCAAAACGAGCAAAAATCGGACGAAGAGGCATTGGGCGCCACAGGCAGCGCCTAGCGCCACCTGTGGCGCTGGAGGCAGAACTCAAGAAAAGCTCACTGGAGGCAGCGCCCTGGGGGGCGCCTAGCGCCAGCGAGGGCGCCGACTTCGGGAAACTGTCCTAGTCCGTCTAGGAGTCCACTATTTCGACCCTACCCCTTCCCAACTCCTATATAAACACCTCCAAACCCAATAGGAAGAGGAAGAAGGTGATTTTGGAGCCAAGAACGCTACGGAACATCGCACAGAAGCAATTGATCTTCAGTTCTTCATCTTTGTCTAGTATTTTTATATAGTTTTTCAATACTTTATCTTTTGATTATTCTAAACATGAGTGGCTAATCACCCCTTGTTCTGGGGTTGTGATTAGCCATGAATATTGTGATTCAAAATTGACAATTCCTTGTTTATAATTCATAATCATATGGTTGTTTCTTCAATTCTATGCCTAATTGCTTAAGTGTTTTGGCCATCAATTAAGTTCTATCAATTATCAATGCTATGTTTGGGAAAACTATGTTTAGATTAGAAAAGAATTGAAGAAAGCATGTTGTTAACCTTTTA
>MCJB01049243.1:26994-51498 GCA_002018475.1 Nicotiana obtusifolia
GTTAGGATAGAAATATACTTAATCACCATGCTTAATTGAATATCGTGTTTTTATTGCGTTCTTGATAGGTTAATTCCATAGGAATATAGGTGTTAATCTTATTAAGAATAGGCGAATAGTACTTCGAAGAAGGCTATGAGTATGTTTATCAATTAATTAGCAACCATACATGAATTATATGAATGGGAAGTCAATTAGGACACAATAGGATTGGAAAAATAATCACAACCCTGGAATATTTGTTTTATTGATTACACAACACGTAATTTGTTCTTCGCAATTATTAGATATAAATTAGAATTATAAGTTAGAATAATCCATCTATTGAATTCGACTTTTGCTTGTTTAAATAACAATATTAGTCTGTTAGAAAGTAGTTAATTTAAGTCCCTGTGGGTACGACAACCTGGACTCATAATCCTATATTACTTGTCGACCGCGTATACTTGCGTGTGCGTTAGGGAGCAACACGCGGCAATAGAGAAAAACAACAGAAATTAAACTGGCCAAGGTTCTGAACTTCCCCATTAGTGCGATGCGTAGCGCGTCGCCCAGTGCAGCGCAGTTGTGCAATTTTTCGCCCAATTAATCCTATTTTGGTTTAGAGAGGGTATTTTAGTCCAGGTCCGCCCATACTCGATATAAATACACTGTAAACATAATTTCTGGAGGAGATTCTACCTAGGAGAGTTTTGGGGAGCTACTATGGCTTGAAGACACAAGATTTCATCAATTCTCTTGCCAACAATCGGTGCAAAACGAGAGTTTGTATTGTAAAGTTGTCTTTGATGTTCTCCATGTTCTTAAACTTATTTGTGATGGCTTTCTCCATATATTTAGAGTAGTTCTTCCCTAGGGTTTTGACGGATGTGGTATTTTGAATGTTGTTTGTAGATTTAACTCTAGTTTAATTGTATGAATTCATTTATGGTGCTTTGAATTGATTGCGAATTTGTTCACCAGTTTATTTAATCGAAAGAGGATTACTTTTGGTGATTAATTTTGCATTGTTTGGTTTGGTTTAATTTAGTGATTCTTCTAAGTAATCGAGAGAGCTTTTGAATTGTTGATTAAACAAGTTAGAAAAATATACGAGAGACGTTTTCCTAAAGACTAGCCCATTAACGTGTTCTTGCATATCTTCACAGCGCTTCATATTAGTTTATTTTGTAGATTTCGGATTTAATCGAGAGAGGAATTTTGACCTTACTTTTTAAGCTATTTATCGAGTGAATTCGTGAGAATCATTAGAACATTAGAAGTGAATTTAAACAGAGTTAAATCTCGAATAACTATCTTACACCTATCATGTCATGGCCCTTATTTCTCATATTATTTACAAACCATTTTAGTTCGTCTCTCATTCTCTGTGATTGGGTCTAATTAATAGTAGTCTTAATTTAGTAGTTCATTATAGTAGTAATTACTCCAACTCAATTGTTGATCCTCCTGAATAGCAATTAAGCCAGAAATTATTCGAACATTATTTAAAACCAATCTCTGTGGAGACAATATTTTACTATACTATATTTGACTAGCGAGCATCAAATTCCTGTTGTGTTTTGCGCTCGTCAAATTTTAGCGTCGTTGTAAGGGGATTGGTGATTAATAGTGTTTAAAATAATTTTTGGTGCTAATTCGGAAATTAATTTTTTTAATTTTTTTTTTTAGTCAACATGTCTTCAAGATTTCTTTTGTAGTACCTGACAAGTGCTAGTGAGAAAGCTTGAAGAAAATATTCCCGATATTGAACTCTAATGCTGTGAAGATGGAGTACAACTAGTCTATGAAAATGGTTGAAGAGTTAGCAGCTGAACATTATCACAAGTCTGCTATTTGTTTTAAATGTAGTAGAAATCATCTATGGGTAGACTGTCAAGCAGGTAAGTATTCTTCCTATGGTTCGTCTTTTGAACAGTCTCACTCTATTTCTAGTCCGTACAGGTTATGAGGTTTCATATGAGCACAATTTTAACTATGAATGGAACGAATACCCTATTATGACTGAAATGAAAGAGAAGTGAGACAACACCTCAAGAGGAGAATGGTAGTTTAGAAGAGCTTATGTATAAGTTCATGAATAGTATTGAAGAGAGATTTATATAAAATGATGAAGCCATTAAGAACCTAACAGCGTAAGTTAGTTAAATAGTAAGTATACTTTCAGAAAGCTCAGTGCGTTGTGATGATGAATATATGGAGGAGATACCCTGTGAGAATGAGTATACCCAAGAGGATGAGCA
The DNA here is from genome assembly GCA_002018475.1 of Nicotiana obtusifolia. NCBI lineage: Eukaryota > Viridiplantae > Streptophyta > Magnoliopsida > Solanales > Solanaceae > Nicotiana > Nicotiana obtusifolia. The sequence goes on from MCJB01049243.1 coordinate 29,238, forward strand.
TCCATAGAGAGAACTTGCCATTCTACATGAACATTGTGATTCAATTGAGATGACTGAAGATGAGGCTTTGGTTGATTGTGAAGCAATAAAAGAAGAGTTCAAACCCCCATCCACCTTTCCACATTTACAACCTTTAGTAGAAGAGAATGAGAAAGAATTATTCTTGGACATACTAGAGGATTTCACATAACCTTTCTTCTTTATTTTCGTATTCTAACCTTAATCATGTGGATTTTATTTTTGGAGATTTGCATGAAGATGCATTGATTGATCCTGTAAAAGAATGCTGGAAAAAGTTGAGGATGACCCTACAAGAACAATTCACCGCTCAAAATGAAGCCAAGAAAGAAAGAAAAGAGCAGGTCTTGCAGATATCCTCGGAGTACTTTGGCCTAATGAGCTCTATAAAGATGTCCGAGAAGCAGAAACGAGGAATGAATTCAGAATTACGGGTGGAGTTCCTCAGTTCTCGAAAATGAAAAAAAAAATCAAGGGAGTTTCCTTTACCTCTTACTTTTTACTTGTGTGTCATAGGGACATGCCACAATTTAAAGTGTAGGGTGGGGGATGTAAATATGTGTATGTGTTTTTCTTTAATCTTTGTGGTTTCTTGTCATTCTTTATAAAAAAAAAAGTTAAACTTTTCCTGACGATGGATCTCTTCGACTGTTTTCTTGAGGGATTAAGGTCGGAAAAAAAAAATTCAAAAAAATTATAAAATTAAAAACAAATATGTCTTTTATTTTTTGTTTTAGTTTTTAGGTAGTGTAACAATTCCCCCTTGATTTTTCTTTGTGCCGCGGTTCTTTTACAAGATTTTTACTTGAACCAGGTATAGTTTTCTTTTTCTTTTTTTGTAGGAAAAAAAACTTGTGTCGTAGTGATAAGAGGAGATAATCTTTCTTGTCTTTGTTGTACCTTGAGAGTGGTGAGTGTCTTAGTTGTAACTCCTAGGCTACATTCTTGACTCTTGCATATTGCCTTAAATTGGTTGATTATGACTTTGCTTAACTGCTTTGACGAGAGAGTCGGAATAAATCCGATCCTGAGTGAGTTTTGTGCCAATGTGTGTGTGAGATTTTGTTGATATTCTGTGCATGTCGGTTGATGTCTAGAACTTGTCCCGTGTATTTGCAAAGCAAAATAGAAGTCTTGTTCACGCTAGGAAGTGATATAGGCATTTCTTTGTTCAGCCAAATATCTGCCTGTGATCCACCTAATGAATGTGTATCTTAGTTAGTCTCGTTGAGCCTGTATTCCTATTTCATTGGCAACCACACTACAAGCCGGATCCATTTTATTTGAATTGACCATTTGTTTGAACCTTCTACCTCTCTTGAGAACTTGAATTTGTTATGAACCTTTTAAAAGCTAAGTGGAGGTATGGTTAGGTTATTGAGTGGAACTATAGAAAAAGGAGAATGGTGCACTGTTTGGAAAACAATTGTGAGAGCCACTTGTAGGGAATTGGAAAAAAACAAAGAAGAGAAAATTGGAATCTAGAAAAAGGAAAAAAAAAAATTAGTGTTTGTATTATATTATAAAAAAAATTTGTTCCTTGCTAGTGGTATATCTTGCTTTGGTTGTGCTTAAAGAAATTGGGAGTTTGGGGTTAATATATTGTGAAGATTGGGATTTGGTTCAACACAAGTGTGGGCTTTAAATTGTTAATGTATATGTATTAAAGTTCTTAGGGATGTGTAATCACTATATCCAAATGTATCATACCCGTCCTGCAGCCTACATTACAACCAAAATAAAGTCCTACTTGACTAAATGAGCTCAATTAGTAGAGCCTTACACTACGGGCAAGCCTATGGTGCATTTTCTGTGGCATGTGAATTTTAATTCTAAGAGTGAGTGAATTCTTTCTATCTTGAGTTCCTATCTGTTCTTGAATTTTATTGTGTGTGGAACTACTCTCTATTTTTGGTGTGAGGGCACATGACTTACGAAGGAAAGGTAATGACGTTGACCTCTGTGTTAGAGTAAGTGAGCAGGTTGTGAAAAATGCATGGTGCTTTTGAGTCGAGCCTTGAGGCTAGGATGTTAAGATAGGGTGCTTAGTCTGCTTTAGTTATTCTTGGCAGGATGAGTTAGGAGGTTTGCATGAAAAAGTCGTCTCTATTTGAAGTGTAATTTGTATTGCGCGAGGACAAGCAATGGTTTAAGTATGGGGTGTTGATGCTAGTCTAAAAATATGAGTTTTTGGCTACTTTGTACCTATTATTTGCTACACTTTAATTGTAGTTGAGCTAAAATATGAATAAATTATACTTATGTATTTTTTATTGTGTAGGTTGAGAATCCGGGCTAAGATGAGTTTTTCGACCTAAAAGAAAAAGAAAACTTTAAAGACTGAGTAGAAGTTCGAAAATTAAATCGAGATCAAGTTTGAGAGTCGAGGACCAAGTTCGTATTTGAAAAGAGGAAGAAGAAAAAAACGCTCAAGGCCACAAATGGCCTATCACAACGTTATGCACAATAAGCCACAGGAGATGGCTTTCTAAAAATCCATCAGAAACCAAAGACCTAAAGCCTTTGATTTAAAGGCTTAGCACATATTGTGCTATGCCATGTGCCGCGAGGTGACAAATCAAATGAGTCCCAAAATTTTGGAGCTAATGTCCCTACAAGCATGACATGGGGCAGATGGTTGGCTGAAGAAGTGACAAGCCAAATTGGCTTCTGGCAAGAAGAAACAAAGCATCAGCAAAAGTGACATTGTGCAACGCCTCACGCATCGCATTGTGCGACACGGCAATAGAGAAAAATAGCAGAAATTAAACTGGCCAAGGTTCTGAACTACCCCATTAGTGCGACGCGCAGCGCGTCGCAAGGTGCGGCGTGGCTGTGCATTTTTTGCTCAGTTAATCCTATTTCGATTTAGAGAGGGTATTTTAGTCCAGGTCTACGCATACTCAATATAAATACACTGTAAACACAATTTTTGGAGGAGATTCGACCTAGGAGAGTTTTGGAGAGCTACTACGGCTTGAAGACACAAGATTTCACAATTCTCTTGCCAACAATCGGTGCAAAACGAGAGTTTGTATTGTAAATATATTTTGATGTTTTCTATGTTCTTAAACTTATTTGTGATGGGTTTCTCCATATCTATGTAGTAGTTCTTTCCTAGGGTTTTGACGGATATGGTGTTCTGAGTGTTGTTTGTAGATTTAACTCTAGTTTAATTGCATGAATTCGTTTATTGGTGTGTATACGGTCGAAGTCGGGCCCATCCATATATGGTCAAAATCGGGCTCGACTCTATATGGTTAACATCGAGATCAACTATTGCACGACAGATCGGGTTCGAAATGCGTAGGGTCGAAGATTGAACCCCAGCTTCATCAAAGCGGAACACGAAGCCAGAATGTCCAACCTCGAGAAAACCGTGCCCGTGGTCCAAAATCGATCTTGACTCCGAAAATGTCCGAGGGAAGATCATTAAACCTGAATGATGGAAAACCGGAATATCCGTCATGGGACGAACATCACGGCAGGAATCTCGGCACTAATCAATAGAACCGCTTAATTAGCAAATCAAGAGATTTTTTACCTTGTGCGAAGATTTTTACCTTGTAAAAAGTCGCACCAGATGTACGACCTTCCCACTATATAAAGGGAGAGTTGAACCATTTATCAGACACCTTTTTTGACGAATCATCAATAAAAAGAAAAAAAACAGTGATATATTGCTCTCTTGAATCATTTTATCATCAATTTGTTTCCATTTCCATTATAATCAGTTTCTGCCCAAGAAGGATCAGCCAACGACCAAGAGTGTCTAACTCGGATAGTTTGCGTTTCTTTTTTATTTATCTCTTAATTGTAACTTTCATTATATTATTCGTCATTTGTATCAAATTAGACTACATATCCTTAAAACCATGTATAAATTTAATTGTTATCCGAAATTTAAGGGTAAACAGTTTGGCGTCCACCGTAGGGCTAAGGATAATAGTGGATATTTGATATGACTTTTTGTCACACACATTGTTTCACACTTGCTCTTTGAAGTGTTTCTGATTCCAGTTTGCAATACGGAAATGTCAAACTCCCAATCGGCACCTCTGCACGTTGATAATGATTTCGAACATCAAGGCGAAAATAATAACATAGCGCTCGGTGACGAAATTCCAATCGATGCTAATTCACAAGTGGCAGTCGATGTAGATCAGCTCACTAGCCCCTCAAATAGCGTTCATAGCGGAATCCGATCGGTGACACAAAATCTCCAAAACGATGAAAGGGACGGGAGCAACCTCAGGATGATCTTCGAAATGTTGCAAGCCCAACAGGCAACGATAGCTCAGTTATAAAACCAAAGCCAAATCTCGAACAGGGTTGAGCCTGGCCCTTCTCGGGAAATTACCCATAAGGATGAATCGGTTATAGAAAGGTTGAATGAGTGTGAATCGGGGGTAAACCCCGGAATTATGAAGATGCTCGAAGAACTAACTAAACGAATAGAATTTGGGGAGAAGAAAATTGAGGCAAATAACAAGAAGGTGGAATGTACAACTCTAGGGTGGATCAAATCCCAGGACCACCCCCGGTATTAAAAGGCCTAGATTCCAAAAAGTTCGTGTAAAAACATTTTCCACCAAGCACGGCTCCTAAATCGATACCCAAAAAATTTCGTATGCCAGAAATTCCAAAATACAACAGAACGACCGACCCAAACAAGCATGTAACCGCATATACATGCGCTATCAAGGGGAACGACCTAGAGGATGACGAGATCGAATCCGTTCTGTTGAAAAATTTTGGCGAAACCCTGTCGAAAGGAGCCATGATATAGTATCACAACTTACCCCCTAATTCTATTGACTTGTTTGCTATGCTTGCAGATTCTTTTGTGAAGGCACACGCAGGCGCCATCAAGGTCGAAACGCGAAAATCAAACCTTTTCAAAGTCAGACAGAAGGATAACAAAATGCTCAGATAGTTCGTGTCCCGGTTCCAAATGGAACGGATGGATTTGCCACCGGTCACAGACGATTGGGCTGTTCAATCTTTCACTCAAGGGCTCAATGTTCGAAGCTTGGCGGCTTCGCAATAACTAAAACAAAACTTAATAGAGTACCATGCTGTCACATGGGCAGACAAACATAACCGGTACCAGTCAAAAATCAGAGTCGAAGATGATAAGCTAGGAGCCCCTTCAGGATCCATTTACCCCGTTAGAGCTTATGACAAAATACGAAGGGAAGTTTATCGCGAACCAAGATCGAATAGAGAGCGACATCGACCGTATCACGGGGACAGAAAAATTGGCATATCCAGGAAAAACTCCCCAAGACATGAAAGGAGGAATGACCGAGGGCAGAACAGCCGGGGGCTCATGACCAAAAGCAATTTCGAAAGGTCCATCGGGCATAAAGAAGCACCTCGATTATCGGAGTATAATTTTAATGTTGATGCTGCCACTATCGTATCTGCTATCGACCGCATCAAAGATACCAAATGGCCTCGGTCATTGCAATCCGATCCAACCCAAAGGGATCCTAATCAGATATGCAAATATCACGGCACTCACGGTCATAAAACAGAAGATTGTCGGCAACTGAGAAAAGAAGTAGCCCGGTTACACAATAACAGACACCTTCGAGAATTCTTGAGCGACCGAGCAAAAAATAACTTCGGAAATAGGAATTAACAGACAGGCTAGGAAGAACCTCAACATACAATCAACATGATTATCGGTGGAGTTGATACCCCTCAAGGTCTGATGTTGAAACGTACCAAAATATCCATCACTAGAGAAAAGCGCACTCGGGATTACACGCCAGAGGGGACTTTATCTTTTAACGACGAGGATGCGGAAGGAATTGTACAACGCCACAATGACGCACTGGTGTATATGTATTTATACATAAAGTTAGAGTAAAACGTGTGTTAATCGACCTAAGTATCTCGGCCAATATAATCTGATCGTGGGTCGTGAAGCAACTCGGCCTGTCAGACCGGATCGTTCCTACAGTCCGAGTACTTAACAATTTCAATATGGCATGTGAGACCACCAAGGGTGAAATAACATTGCCAGTAAATACTGCTAGAACCATTCGAGAAACAAAATTCTGTGTGATCGGAGGGGACATGAGATGCAATGTGCTGTTTGGAAGGCCATGGATCCATGACATGAGAGCGGTAACTTCGACATTACACCAGGTGTTGAAGTTTACGACGCCCGATGGAGTTAAAATGGTTTACAGGGAGCAACCATATGTGAAAGAGATGTTCACGGTGGAAGAAATGACACCAACACCAACGGTTCCTAACCAAAGGGTCGAGAGCAAGACAAAATAGCAATCACAGATACTATCTTCGGCAAATGTGGATAAACAAGTATATGTCGAAGATGATGATTATGGAATTCCCAGATCTTTCATCGCCCCCGATGATTTCGATGCCAGCAAATCGACTATCGAGGAACTGGAACAAGTCATGCTGCGAGAAGACTTGCCCGAACGAAAGGTATACCTGGGCTCGAGGCTGAGCTCCGAGCTTAGGACAAAACTTATTCGATTCCTTACAACTAACGAAGACTGCTTCGCTTGGTCCCACCTTGATATAACAGGTATACCGTCAGAGGTAACCACTCACAAGCTGAGCCTGGATCCAAAATTTCACCCAGTAAAACAAAAAAAGAGGCCTCAGTCCGAAATCAAACATGCGTTCATTAAAGATGAGGTAACTAAACTTCTAAAGATAGGGTCTATTCGGGAGGTTAAATAATAAAATAAGAATGTGTGTAGATTATAAAGACTTGAATAAAGCACGTCCAAAAGACTCTTTTCCCTTACCCAACATCGATCAAATGATCGATGCTACTGCCGGCCATGAAACCCTTAGTTTTCTCGACGCATATTCCGGCTATAACCAAATACGGATTGACCCAGGTGACCAGGAAAAAACTTCCTTCATCACTAAATATGGCTCATACTATTACAATGTAATGCCATTTGGGTTAAAAAATGCTGGCCACATGTCAACGCTTAGTAAACCGAATGTTCGAGAAACAACTAGGAAAGACAATGGAGGTTTATATTGACGACATGTTAGTTAAATCCCTGCGAGCAGAGGACCATTTAAATCATTTGTAGGAAACATTCAGTGTGTTGAAGCAGTACAACATGAAGTTGAACCCAGAAAAATGCGCATTTGGCGTGGGTTCAGGTAAATTCCTCGGATTCATGGTCTTAAATCGTGGAATCGAGATCAACCCTGAAAATATCAAGGCTATCCAGGACATCACGGTTGTAGATAATGTGAAAGCCGTGCGAAAGTTGACTGGACGGATAGCTGCTTGAGGGCGACTCATTTCGAGGTCGTCCGATAAAAGCTACCGGTTCTTCGCTCTATTGAAAAAGAAGAACAACTTTTCATGGAGTCTGGAATGCCAGCATATTTTAGAAGAACTCAAAAGATATTTATTGAGCCCGCCGTTGCTTCATACATCAAAGATGGACGAATAACTATACCTTTACCTGGCAGTCTCAGAGATAGCGGTAAGCGGAGTCCTAGTCCGAGAAAAACAAGGTACACAATTCCCGATTTACTATGTTAGCAGAACCTTAGGCGAAGCCGAGACTAGATATCCTCACTTGGAAAAACCAGCGCTCGCTTTGTTAAAGCGCTTCTAGGAAACTGAAACCGTATTTCCAATGTCATCCCACATGTGTCGTAACAACTTACCCATTAATAAATGTGATGCATAAGCCCGAGCTCTCAGGTCGGTTGGCCAAATGGGCCATAGAAATAAGTGGGTACGACATTGAATATTGACCTCAAACCGCCATCAAATCTCAGGTGTTGGCAGATTTTGTGGCCGATTTTACACCATCCCTAGTATCCGAGGTCGAAAAAGATGGTGCTTCGAACGCGAAGGGATCCGGACATGGCATCGTGTTGAAGCCACCAACTGGTAACATAATTCGACAATCTATTAAGAGTGTGAAACTAACTAACAACAGGCAGAATATGAAGCCATGATTGCTGGCCTAGAACTAGCCAAGAGATTGGGAGCAGAAGTGATTGAAGCCAAGTGCGACTCCCTTCTTGTGGTAATCAAGTTAATGGAACATTCGAGGTCAGGGAAGGGCGAATGCAAAGATACTTAAACAAACTGCAAGTAACGTTGCATCGGTTCAAAGAATAGACCATACAACATATACCTAGGGATCAAAACAGCGAGGCCGACGCCTTTGCCAGCTTGGGGTCGTCGATCGAAGACGATAAGGTTGATTCTGGAAAGTTCGTACAGCTTATGAGGTCGGTAGTGGAAGAAGGCCACGCTGAGATCAATTCGACAAGTCTAACTTGGGATTGGAGGAACAAATACGTAGAATATCTCAGTTCCGGCAAACTCCCCTCGGATCCAAAAGAGTCGAGAGCCTTGCATATGAAGACGGCCCGGTTCAGTTTGTTCGATGATGGAATCTTGCTCAGAAAAACATTTGACGGCCCACTCGCGATATGTCTGGGATCGGGCGATACTGAGTACATTTTAAGGGAAATCCATGAAGGTACTTGGGGGAACCATTCCGGCGCCAAGCCGCTAATTCGGAAAATAATCAGAGTCGGTTATTATTGGGTCGACATGGAAAAAGACGCAAAGGAGTTCGTTCAAAAATGTAACGAATGCCAAAGGCACGCCCCGATGATCCATCAAGCCGGGGAGACACTCCACTCAGTCCTATCACCATGGCCGTTCATGAAATGGGGGATGGACATCGTTGGCCCTCTTCCGTATACACCAGGTAAGGCTTAATTTATACTATTTATGACTGATTATTTTTCTAAATGGGTGGAAGCGCAGGCGTATGAGAAGGTTAGGGAAAAAGAAGTGATCGAATTCATTTGGGATCACATCATATGCCGATTTGGAATGTCGGTCGAGATCGTATGCGAGAAAGGGAAGCAATTCATCGGTAGCAAAGTGATAAAATTCCTCGAAGATCACAAGATCAAAAGGATCCTATCGACGCCCTACCACCCCATGGGAATGGACAAGCCGAATCTCCCAACAAAACAATACTTCGTAATCTCAAAAAGATATTAACTGATGCCAAAGGGAGATGGAAGGAAATATTACCCGAAGTCCCATGGGCATATCGTACTACCGAGAAATCCAGCACCAGAGCCACCCCGTTCTCTCTGGTTTATGGCGTCGAAGCTTTGATACAGCTCGAGGTCGGGAGCCAAGTGTCAGGTTCCGGTATGTGACAGAGGAATCGAATTACGAAGACATGAATATGAACTTGGAACTGTTAGATGAAAGACGTGAAGTTGCCCTTGTTCGACTAGCTGCTCAAAAGCAAAGGATCGAAAGGTACTATAACAGAAGGACCAACCTTCGATATTTCAATGTCGGGGACTTAGTACTAAGGAAGGTTACACCAAACACATGGAACCCGAATGAAGTGAAACTAGACCAAACCTCTGAAGGACCTTACTGTATCATTAATATCACCGGAAAGAAATCGTACAAGCTCGGAACAATGGATAGTAAACAACTACCAAACAACTAGAGCATAAGTCACTTAAAACGGTATTACTGCTAAAGTACGATCCTGTTCTTTATTTTTATTTGCATCACGAACTAACATTTGTAGGTATCAAACGAGGTACCCTGAATCGGCGGATACAAATATTAAGTCTGAAAGCACGCGTTGCACTCTTTTTTCCTTGAACCGGTTTTTCCCAAAATGGGTTTTACAGTAAGGTTTTTAATGAGGCAACTAGTAAATCATGCTAACTTAGATTCGAAGGCCGATAGCAAATCGGTGACGACAGTATTCGAAGCCTATCTTCAATAGACCCCGAATACTGGGAGGCTTTGGGAAGATATTTCTAGGATTGAAGGGTCAAAGATCAATAAGATTCAATGTAAGGTTCAAACGGTCAAATGAACCGTGCCCAAATAGATTGATCGAACCCTAACACAAATTGTACACATGCATGAACGAGAATAAAGAAAAGTCTCTTGTATATAAATATCCTGCTTCCGATCAAACGAGCCCAAGGGCCACTTTAGTTTTAGTTCAAATAACCATTCTCTCACTCGGGGACTTGTCCGAAAAACAAACCTACTGAGGGGGGATAAGACCTATTAAGGAAACCCCGAACTTTAAAGGCTAAGGCCATTTCGAGTTAACAGAACTCGAGGGGGGATAAGACCTATTAAGGAAAACCCCGAACTTTAAAGGCTAAGGCCATTTTGAGTTAACAGAACTCGAGGGGGGATAAGACCTACTAAGGTAAACCACAAACTTTAAACGCTAAGGCCATTTCGAGTTAACAGAACTCGAGGGGGGATAAGACCTATTAAGGCAAACCCCGAACTTTAAAGGCTTAAGACCTATTAAGGCAAACCCCAAACTTTAAAGGCTAAGGCCATTTCGAGTTAAAAGAACTCGAGGGGGGATGATACCTATTAAGGAAAACCCGGAACTTTAAAGGCTAAGGCCATTTCGAGTTAACAAAACTTGAGGGGGGATGAGCCCTATTAAGGCAAACCCCGAACTTTAAGGCTAAGGCCATTTCGAGTTAACAGAACTCAAGGGGGGATGAGACTTATTAAGGCAAACCCCGAACTTTAAAGGCTAAGGCCATTTTAAGTTAACAGAACTCGAGGGGGGATAAGACCTATTAAGGCAAATCCCGAAATTTGAGGGCTAAGGTATTTTGAAAGTTGCAAAAAGAAAAGCTTTACATATATACATCAAAAATCCCTTCCACAAAATCGAGCAACATCGATACACAACATTAAACATGGGAAAAGATAAAACTCGGTCAGGAGCGACTTGGTCTCAACAGGATCCCTCCTCGATATCAGAATTTTTGAAGTCGTCTCATTCTTCAGATCCGACTGAATCCTCGGAATCATCCTCCTCCGGGAAGGCTAATTTTCTAGCCTCAGCCTCGGCTCTCCTAGCATCTTCGATCTCTACCAATAAATCAAAGCCTCGAGCATGAATCTCTTCAAGGACAAGTCTGCGAGATTGCCACCTCATATGGTCGACCATATTCCTTGACTGATTTTGAGCAGCTTCAACATCGGCCTTATATTGAGCCACCAGTTCATCAGCTTCGACTTTGACCACAGCAACTTCCGACTTGGCCATTTTTAGCTCTTTAACCATATTATCTCGATCTGAGATAACCATTCTGATCCGAGATTGGAGCTCGTCGGTGTTCCTGGTTTGAGCCTCGACTTTCTCCTTTGCCTCTATAAGCTGAGCCTCTGCTGAAGCTAACTATGCCTGAAATGTCTCTTTTTCCGAGGCCAGCTGATCCATCTTGCTCCTCCACTCATCGGCCTCAGCTCTAGCCACGCTTATTTTAGATCGAAGTTGACTAATCTGATCAAGCTTTTGCTCTACCTGATCGATCAAGCTAGCATTATGTCACGACCCAACCGGAGGGCCGCGACATGGCACCGGACCCTGCTCGCAGAGCGCCGACGTACCCCTCACATCAGCTATCTTACTTTTTTTGTTATCTACAAAGCCTATCATACGCGTGCAGTTTCGAACAACATCGTAGTGGGCGGAAACGTCATACCATGACATAAACATACTTATATCATAGTGTGCCAACGGGGCTACAGTGCAAAACTATACAACATAACACATATGCCGACGAGGCAATACAACTGTACGTGAGTCAACCCAACACTGGTCTATACATACATTGACATTTGTCTATGAGCCTCTACAAGAACATACATTAAGCAACCTATGTCGGAACAGGGCCCCGACATGCCCAACATATCTACACAAGGTGCATACCAAGGCTGTAGCAAGTCCGAAAGATGAATCTTGCTGAATATCTGCTGAATCCGGATAGCCTACTGCTGTGGGGGAGCTCCGTCTATCAGTCTATTAGGACCTGCAGCACGACATGCAGCGTCCACAATAAAGGACGTCAGTACGGATAATGTACTGAGTATGTAAGACAGGAAAACATAATATAAGAACGATAGTATAAGCATTAGGATAGAAACATGTAACCTGTAATAAGTGAATTGCCTCTGAGGGCAGCTTACCATGACCTATTCATAGTGCCCATGTCTATACACATAACTCTTATAACATTATCGTATACATGTTTATTATCATTATCTCCGCCTTATATTCACGCCTCTGTGAGCTTGCCATTTTCATATACATTTATTGTTACCGCACACGTTTACATAATCGTTACCTCATACAATTACATACGCCTCTATGGGCTCATCATCACCATACGCCGCTGTGGGCTCATCATCATCATATCGTAGCATATCTTACCCGGCCGTACTAGGCGCGGTCATAACATACCCGGCCTTCATTAGGCGCGGTCATAGGAATTAAATTACACATATATAATACATTACATGCTCATTCATTAAACGTGTTTCAAACCCTTTTTAGTGACATACAATTATTACCCTCTTTTTCTGTATGTAATTAAGAATGTCTCTTTAACATGAACCTTGTATTACTCATGGAATACCATCAACATTTACATCATAACAACAAGAGCAATTCTTCCTTAGAGGGAAACAATACAAGTAATCCTAACTTCTAGGAATAGAGTATTCTTTTGGGGCTCGTTCATAGCATTGTATTCAATAGGAGTCGTGCAAAAGAAAGAACGGTATGGTCTTACATACCTGGCGTTTACTGCGCCGGTTCTCAAGCTACGCAATTTGCCACAATTCCTTAGTCTACATTTAAGGAACAATCAAACCATTATTCACCAAACGTTATAACTATCGTCAATTATATTACTTCTAGTCATGCATGGTGCCTACCCACACCCCCTTTTCCTCCTCTAAAACTCAACAACCATGGTTACTACACATGCAATTCGTTTATGACCCATAATACCCATGACCCATTCCGTGTAGCCATACTTATATTGATTTCATGGTTTTTAGTCACCCTCCCATGAGTCCTTACAGGCACAACCTCCTTATCATGAAAGTCCAAGGAAAAATTACATGAAAGGGAGTGGTAACTTACTTTGCATGCGAATTATCTAACCCTCTTCTTCGATTCCTTGAATTCTAGGTCTTTCCCTCAATGTGGGTTCGTATGAGGAGGAAGCTCAGCTAGGGTTTCTCTTTAGTTCTTCGATTTCTTGATTTCCTCCTTCAATTTGGAGTTTGGAAGGGAAGAAATTGGTTGTGTTGGTGTGGGGCTTTGAGAGGGGTCATTTGGGGGGCCTTCTACTATGTTTAAGTTCAGAAAAATGAAGAAGGAATGGGTTTGGGTCCCTTTTATAGGTCTGTCAATAAGTGGCACGCGTGTCTGACATTTTCAGGTTTGAGGTCGCATATCCGCCGCAAACAGGACATGCGGTTCGCATTCTGGTCGCAAATCTCAACCCAGAAACCTGTTGCATTATGCGACGCAGAAGGGCCAGATTTGCGGTTCGCATTTTCAACAATGCGACCGCATTTTGGTCGCATTTCTGACGTAGATTCAGCCCAGAACTCTGTCCCATTCTGCGATGGAAGGTGTCACATTTGCGGTCCGCATTTGCATTATGCGGTACGCATACTGGCCGCATATTTGACATAATTTCAGCCCAGAACTCTGTCTCAATTTGCGACCCTGGTGTTGGATATGTGGTCCGCATTTGTGCTTTGCGGTCGCATATCCAACAATGCGACACTTCTGCTCTTTTCTTAACTTTTGAACTATTTTCCGGGTTCTTAGGTCCTTATATGCAAACTACTTCACAGCGTATTCTAATGTATGATTTTACGGGTTGTAACACATTATCCTTCCGGGTAAGCTCCAGTTCGGCACGGAGGTTCATCATCTCCCCTTCGAGCCGTTCATAGCGTCTTGACTCTTCCTGAAATCGGAGAAAGGCTTCATGGTGAAGTACCGAGGCCTGCAAGAATAAAGGAGGATGTTATAATTGATTGAAATTTTAATGTACAAAACAAAGGACATCGAATAGAGCTTATCAGATATTACCCGATTCAGCACCTATTGAGCTTCATTGAACAGGCAGGGCGCATCCACCTCATTCATTTTTTTCCTGATCCTCCTCGGTCACCAAGCACCGAAGATAACTGGACACTCCAACGGGAGCGGAAAGAATCCTGGCATCCTCAGGAATGGTGAAAGATATGGATCGTTTTGGATCAGGGTAAGCGCTCCGCGCAGGAAATCGATCGACCAATTTTAGACTGAAGGAAATCCCGCTTGTATCGGTGAATGAGCTTTTCCTCGGTACCTCTAAATTACCGAGCCCAAGAACGTCTTTTGCGGATGCCGAATCCACACCATCGAAAAAACCGCGAAAAGGGTATTTCGATCTATGATCTTTGCCCGGGGAACATTCTTTTGCCATTTGGGCCTCGTTGAACGTTGATTCCGAGAAAGAGAGAGAATCAACCGTCTCAATAAGACCCAAGACTCCCAGCGATGCTCTCCTCGTATCTGGGGAAGCCCCAGTTCTTGTCTCCACCTCGGGTCCCCCGACTTGGCGAAGGTCTGCTTCACTAGCCCCTGGTTCGGAGATCCTTCGCCCTTCAGATTATGGCGGCTTACTAGCAACAAGGTCGAAATCCTCTTCTTCCTCCTCGGACTCATCCCTCTTCGACGTAGCGAGTCCGCAGGTAATACTCGATCACTAGCACTGCCCTTGGGCTTGCGAGCCAATCCTTTCCTCAGTCTCTTCTTTCCGAGGTCTGAGGAACTTGGGGCCTCTTTTCTTTTCTTCTCTTTATCCTTCTTCGAAACAGGGGGCTCGCTGGGAACATCATCGCTTATGGGCGCAGTCTCATCTCAACATCCTTTGATAAACCTGCAAAAGAAAGGTAAAACAAGTTAGAAATCGATAGCATAAAGAATTAAGCTCGCGTATAACTTATCTCACCATGAAGTCGGGCCTCCCAACGGCCTTTTGAAAGCTCGCGCCATGCGCGCTCGGAATATAGTCTTTGGGATACGATCCCCTTGACCCATTCTTTGAGATGAGGAATTGCAACCGGCATCCGGGATATAGCTGCGCCATATATAATTGATAAGAGGAACGGCAAAAGGGAGAACGGTGAACAAATTGATAAGCAGGGCTACACTTACGCTTCATATTCCATTTCTCAAGAAATGGCATATCCTCGGCCGAGATTAGGTCTGATGTTTTCACTCGAACAAATCAACCCAACCAATCCCGATCCCTATCCTCATCAATACTTGAGAAGGGGGCTTTGCTTGCCCGACGAGAAAGTTTTATCAACCCTCCTCGGTAGAGTCGGGGACTGTACAATCGCATGAGATGATCGACGGTGAAAGGATACCCCTCGATTTTGTTTACAAAAAAAGGGAGAAGAATGACTATCCTCTAGAAAGAAGGATGAATTTGGCCCAGGGTCACTTCGTACCTTTTGCAAAAAGCAATAATGACCGGGTCCAAAGGGCCCAACGTGAAGGGATAAGTGTAAACGCTTAAAAAACCCTCCACGTGGGTAGTGATTGCCTCTTCAAGCGCAGGAACCACCACTCACTTACCAACCCAGTTACAGTCTTCCTTGACTTTATCAAGAACTTTGTTGGTGATTGAACAGATGCATCTCGTGACCGGTTCGCATCGGCCCGGTATCGAGGAAGCTTTATCGACCTTGAAATTGGCTCCGGTTGAACACCGGGTTGGTACAAACGGCTTCAGAGGGGGCTCCGCTGTAGGTTCCTTAATGACGACAGGTGAACGTCATCAGCAGTTTGTCTTTGAGGAACGGATTTTGAAGTCTTCGCCATTGTTTTGAACAGATGAAGAAATTAAAAGATACAGATGCAAAGGAAATCTAGTATGAAGAAGAAGATAGCTTGCGAGGTATTTTCGGAAAATCAGAAGGTAGGAGGTCTTGAAGATAAGAACGACGTAGTTTTATAAAAGAGCACGAACATTTGAATATAAAGGGTGAATAAGGGTATTTATAATCTCTCAAAATGGCGGTTCGCATCCCAAAGTGGCAGAACGCCGACTGACACACACTTGATGCTTTAAAAGGCTTTTCTGATGGGACATTTTCGATTTTCGTATCGCGTACGTCATAAGTTCACCGCCACTTATCAGAATGAGAATTTGAGGCTAATATCGTTTCTTATCGTTACTCTCCAAAAAACGAGGGGACTATCTGTATACGGTCAAAGTCGGGCCCATCCATATATGGTCAAAATCGGGTTCGACTCTATATGGTTAACATCGAGTTCAACTATTGCACGACAGATCGGGTTCGGAATGCGTAGGGTCGAAGATCGAACCCGAGCTTCATCAAAGCGGAACACGAATCCAAAATGTCCAACCTCGAGAACACCGTGCCTGTGGTCCAAAATCGATCTTGATTCCGAAAATGACCGAGGGAAGATCATTAAACCTGAATGATGGAAAACCGGAATATCCGTAATGGGACGAACATCACGGCAGGAATCTCGGCACTAATCAATAGAACCGCTTAATTAGCAAATCAAGAGATTTTTTACCTTGTGCGGAGATTTTTACCTTGTAAAATGTTGCACCAGATGTACGACCTCCCCAATATATAAAGGAAGAGCTGAACCATTTATCAGAAACCTTTTTTGACGAATCATCAATAAAAAGAAAAAAATAGTGATATATTGCTCTTTTGAATCATTTTATCATCAACTTGTTTCCATTTCCATTATAATCAGTTTCTGCCCAAGAAGGATCAGCCAACGGCCAAGAGTGTCTAACTCGGGTGGTTTGCGTTTCTTTTTCATTTATCTCTTCATTGTAACTTTCATTATATTATTCGTTATTTGTATCAAATTAGCCACATATCCTTAAAACCACGTATAAATTCAATTGTTATCCGAAATTTAGGGTAAACATGATGCTTTGAATTGATTGCGAATTTATTCACCAGTTTATTTAATCGAAAGAGGATTATTTTGGTGATTAATTTTGCATTATTTGGTTTGGTTTAATTTAGTGATTCTTCTAAGTAATCAAGAGAGATTTTTGAATTGTTGATTAAACCAAGTTAGGAGAATATTCGAGTGACGTTTTCCTAAAGACTAGCCCATTAACGTGTTCTTGCATATCTTCACAGTGTTTCATATTAGTTTATTTTGTAGAGTTCGGATTTAATCGAGAGAAGAATTTTGACCTTACGCTTAAGCTAATTATTGAGTGAATTCGTGAGAATCATTAGAATATTAGAAGTGAATCTAAACAGATTTAAATCCCGAATAACTATCTTACACCTATCATGTCATGACCCTTATTTATCATATTATTTACAAACTATTTTAGTTCATCTCTCATTCTCTGTGATAGGTTCTAATTAATAGTAGTCTTAATTTAGTAGTTCATTATAGTAGTAATTACTCCAACTCAAGTGTTGATCCTCCTGAATAGCAATTCAGCCAGAAATTATTCAAACATTATTTAAAACCAATCCCTGTGGAGACGATATTTTACTACTCTATCTTTGACTAGCGAGCATCAAATTCGTGTTGTGTTTTGCGCTCATCAAATTTTGGCGACGTTGCCGGCGATTGGTAATTAATAGTGTTTAAAATAACTTAAAAGTTCTCTTTTATTTCTTTTAGCTCGAAAAACTCATCTTAGCCCAGATTCTCAACCTACACAATAAAAAATACATAATGAGTATAATTTATTTATATTTTAACTCAAATACAATTAAAGTGTAGCAAATAATAGGTGCAAAGTAGCCAAAAACTCGTATATTTAGACTACGGTGCCAAATTTGACAAGCGCAAATCACAACATAAAATTATTACTCGCTAATCAAAGATAGCATAGATTAATTATTGTCTCCACATGGATTGGATTTAAATAGTGTTCGAATAATCTCCAATTGATTACTATCCAGGAAAATTAACACTTGATTTGATGACTATTACTACGATTAACGACTAAAAATTAAGCAAATAACAATTGATCACAAAAGACAACAGATGAGCAGCGAAGAAATATCAATGAGAGGAATAAGGGTATTTGACTAGATAGGTGCAAGATAACTGACTCGGGATCCAATTCTTGAGTTAATTCACTCTATAATACGGTTGATTCTCATGAATTCAATCGATAACCAAATTACACTTGAAGGTAATGTTCCTCTTTTGATTAAACGTTAATTTCAGTAATTAATCTAATTGAAGTACGGTAAACAATTGCAACAATAAAATGATGGTTATGATCTAAAGGGTAACTTCTCACGAATATTCTCTTATTTTCTAGCTCGATAACAACTCAAGAGGCTCTTTCAACTACCTATTTGAATCTCGAATTTAAACTAGAGCATAAGATGTGATGAAATTCAATATCAAACTCCTACTTCTATTAAGCAAAATAATAAATAACTCTACGATACAAATTAAAGCTCCATCAATTAATTCTAACAATTAACAAGAATCGAATTCCTAATTAAGTTATCGAAATAACGTATCTGTCAGCACCCTAATAGAAATTACTCCATAGCAATGGAGTATGACATCTCAATAAGGTTCAAAAACAAAGAAAACATCAATTCTAATGATTCGATACAAACTCCCGTATTGCAGCGATTGCAGGTTGAAATATTAATGAATTCTTGAGTCTTCTTGCCTTGTGATAATGGGTAGAATAGTGCTAAATTAATGTAACTTATCCCATATTTTAACTCTTGATTGTTTGGATTTGGATGTTAAATCATATCGATTCATGTTAATATAATGTGTTTTATGTGTAGGAATAAGATTAAAACAATCGGGGACGAAATCGGGGGAGAAAGCAAGCCAAAACAAGAAGAAAGAAGCACAAAAGACGGAACCAGGCCACAGGCCAGCGCCCAGCGCTGCCTGTGGCGCTGGAGACAGAAGCAAAGAAAAAGCCACTGCCTCCAGTCCCCTGGACAGCGCCCAGCGCCCCCCAGGGGACTGGTTACGGGAACTTGTTTCCTTTTATGCCTAGAAGACCCTAAACCGCCCCAAAACTTTCCCAACTCCTATATAAACATCCCTAAACCCATCTAGGAGGTACACAACATGATTTTGGAGCAAAAGGGAGGCTAGGAACATCAACAACATCAAGAAATTCTCACTTCATCAAGCAAAACTAGTATCTCTATTTTAGTTTTTCTTCATTAGTTATTTGATTTTGTTGAACATGAGTGGCTAATCACCCCTTGTTCTGGGGTTGTGATTAGCCATGAATCTTGTGTTTCTAACTTGACGGATTTGTTTTAATAGTTAATGTGGCTAAGATTGTTTCTTCAATTCTATGCTTAATTTCTTAATTGTTTGGCCATCAATTAAGTTCTATCAATTATCTATGCTATGTTTGGGAAAACTAAGTATAGATTAGAATAAGAATTGAAGAGAGCATGTTCTTAACTTTATTCAAAAGAGCGGATTCGTGGTTAAAATAGGAATATATTTAATCACCATGCTTAATTATATAAATCGTGTTCTTCATGCATTCTTAATAGATTAATTCCATAGGAATATAGGCATTAATCTTGTTAAGAATAGACGAATAGTACTTCGGAAGAAGGCTATGAGTATCATTATCGATTAATTAGCAATCTTACATTAACTATATGAACGATAAAATCAATTAGAACGCAATAGGATTAGCAATAGAATCGCAACCCTGGAATATTTGTTTTATTGATATCTAAACACATACTTGTTCATTATAATTCTTAGATTTAATTTCGAGTTAAAATTTAGCATAAACTATAAATTCAACTTGATCATTGCTTGATAAAATAACGATATTAGTTGTTATAAAGTAGTTAATTTAAGTCCCTTGGGTACGATAATCCGGACTCATTGTCCTATATTACTTGTCGATCACGTATACTTGCGTGTGCGTAAGGAAGCAACAAGTTTTTGGTGCTTGCTCGCCCTCGAGCACCTTGGTTGGTTCTCCAATCTTTCATAGGTCAAAAGTCCTTCCAAAATCGTGTTTTTAGTGTATTTATACCATGTAGAAACAAATCCGGACGAAGCTACCCTTTCCTAGCCAAAGTAGGAAACTACTCTGCAATTTTTGTGCACCCGCGCCGCGCCATGCGGCACACTTGTGAGGAAATCCAGAGAAGTGAAACTTTGTCAGGCAGCAGAAATTATACAGTTGTGTCGCGCCTCGCGGTGCCCCATGCAGCGCGGCTGTGTGGATTCTTTAGAGTAAATCATTTTGTTCACTTTTTGACATCCGGACTTGGTCCTCGACCCCTGACGTGATCCCATCTTAATTTCTTGGGCCTCTGCTCAAACTTCAAAACTCCAATGTGTTCGATTTCGCTCCAACTTGTCTAAATAGCTCGGAATAATTTCCTACAAGGCATAAAACACGTAATAAGTATAATTCACTCTCATTTGAGCTCAAACACACATAAAATACAGTAATTAGAGTGCAATACTACGGCTAAAATACGAGTTTCTAGCCTACCATCAACAGCTCACACTTAGACCATTACTCGTCCTCGAGCAATCAAACTATACTTCACATAGGGACGACCTTTTCATTAAGCAACTTCCCTAACACATCATGCCAAGAATATTTAACCTAGACTATGCACCATGTTATAACATCCTAACCTCAAGACTCGACTCAAAAGCACCACACATTTAAACTTGCTCACTTACTATAACACAGAGGTCAAAGACTTTACTTTACCTTCACAAGTCATGTGCCCTCACACAAATAATAGAGAGTAGTTCCACACAAAATAAAATTCAAGAACAAATAGGAACTCAAAATAGAGAGAATTCGCTCACTCTCAGAATCAAAATTCATATGCCACAAAAGACGCACCACAAAAGTTGGTCGCTAATTTGCGACCAACATTGGTCTCTACCACAAAAGGACCACAAAAGGACCAAACAATCCGAAAATCAAATAGAGACCTATTTTGGTCGCTAATTAGCGACCAACATTGGTCGTTATTTATTTTTTAAAATTAATATATTCTGGGCAATAGCGACCATTATTGGTCGCTTAATTAATTAATTTTTTTTTAAATTTTTAAAATAGCGACCAACGTTGGTCGCTAAATCAAAAAAATAAAAAAAATCATCAATTAGCGACCAACATTGGTCGCTACCTGATGAATTTTTTTTTATTTTTTTGATTTAGCGACCAACATTGGTCGCTATTCTCCCAGATTTTAAAAATCTAGGTAATATAGCGACCAAGGTTGGTCGCAAATGTCAAAATTTAATTTTTTTTGAAAAAAAATTAGCGACCAAAGTTGGTCGCTAATTTGCAGATTTATTTTTTTTTCAGCAAAAAAGCGACCAACTGGAGACCAAAGTTGGTCGCTTTTTTTGGTTCAATTTTTCCAGAAATTGGCTATTTTGGCAGCTACACCACCTGCCAGCTTACCAAATTCCTAAAATAGGCATTTTATGCCTTGAAAACAAGAACAACAACAACAACAACAACAAACAATAAAACAACAACAACAATAAACAACAACGAGAATAACAACATTATTAAACAACAACATTAAACAATAACAAGCTATAAAGTTCAAATGAACTTATACATTATATAAACTGTTATTACAATTCAACGTCTACTAATGTCTACATCATGAGTGGCATCGTCGGATGAAGGGTCATTATCAAGATTATCATCCGGCGATGATTCACGTGATCGGGGAATCGGAAAATTAGCGCCAGAAGACAAGAGAGATTTGAGCTGCTCTTGTATGGCAGCATACTAAGCATCTCTAACCTTCTCTCTTTCCTTGGCAGCTTCTAGCTCGGCTGTGAGCTTTGCTACATGCTCCCGTACAGAGGAGAGGCTCTCCTCATCAATCGACTCCGCTTGCGAGGAAGTGCCTATTCCTTGCATTCCACACCTATAGC
Source organism: Nicotiana obtusifolia (assembly GCA_002018475.1). NCBI lineage: Eukaryota > Viridiplantae > Streptophyta > Magnoliopsida > Solanales > Solanaceae > Nicotiana > Nicotiana obtusifolia. Next base: position 51,098 of record MCJB01049243.1, read on the forward strand.
GGTGGAATTTCTTAGCGGGAAGCCCGTATACCTTCCCCCCTTTTGGACCGCCAGCAGCCTGCGTCCATAGTCTTTCAGCATCCTCGTCCGACGGTTGGATTGGTTCGCCCGATGAAGATGGTGGCTGGCTGCGAACAAATTCTTCCAACTCAGCTGTGAAGCGACTCTATAAGAAAAATTAAATTAGTATTCAAAAGTTATATAAAACTAAATCAAAGTACTTAATGAAAATTGAAAACTTACATGTACAGCCGAGGCTCGGTCCTCAACCCACCTTTCTTCGTCCGAATCTTTCTTCTTCTTGACAATATGAGTTTGCTTGAATAACTCATCTTGCCTCATCGGACGGCCTAACTTCTTCTCCTGAAAACTCATAAATTTTAGTTAATAAACAGATTAGA
>MCJB01049244.1:39069-52853 GCA_002018475.1 Nicotiana obtusifolia
AGGTAGAACGTGAACATTAGAAAAGAACACAATGCCCCCCTCTGAAATTGCTTTTCCTTTGCTTCTATTCTCACCCAAAACTCGTTTTAAAAAGACCCTTATACAAAAATACTATAGAGCTATGAAGTTTACAAAAAGAAATATCATCCCACTTCTTGTTTTCATCTTATCATTTGCTTCCATCCTCAGACTTGTCAAGATTTCTGTAATTACTTCATATTCCTCTCCAATTTTTTTTGCCTTATCTCCAACTGAACAACGCCCTCATCTCCTCACGGAGAAAGAAATCAAGTTTCTATATACTCTTGTATCGCGAAAATCCCCCTGCAATATTCTTGTTTTCGGGCTTGAAACACAATACTCTACGCAAATTTCAACCATCAACAAGGGTGGAATTACTGTCTTTCTCGAGGACAAGCCCGAAAAAATCAAGACTATTAATGCCACAGATCACGCTAATACTACTCGAATTTATAAAGTCGAGTATCAAACAGTTGCTAGAGATGCATACAAGCTTTTAAAACATGCTAGGCGAAACCAAAAAAATTGCTACTCACAAGATTCGCAAAGGTGCAAATTTATGTCACTTGTGACAAATATGCCTAAGGAAGTGTATGAAGTGAAGTGGGATTTAGTGATTGTAGATGGACCAGAAGGAGATAAACCAGAATCACAAGGACGAATGGCTGCAATTTATATTGCTAGTGTTTTAGCAAGAAGCAGCAAGAAGAAAAATGGGACTCATGTTTTGGTACATGATGTTGATCGAATGATTGAAAAATGGTTTTCTTGGGAATTTTTATGTGACATGAATTTGGTTTCTTCCAAAGGGAAATTCTGGGATTTTAATATATTAACAAAACCAAATGCCACCACATTTTGTCCCACGTAATTGAACATAGTATGCTATTGTAGAAGAATTTTTTTGATTTAGGCATATAGCTTATGTTTATTTGATTATTGTAAATTTGATGATCCTCTCGCCCTTCAGTAAATACTGAGTAAATTCTATTTGAAGGCAACTATCTTCCCTTTACCTTGAGAAATTAACCATCTTAAATTATCTTTGTAAATTAGCTGCCTCACATTTTATTAAATTGTAGATGTTTAACTCCACTCTTGATCTCCATATGTCACGTGAAAATAAATGGTATGTGTAACTTATCACAATCTTTACCAAAAAAAAAAACATAAAATGAAGAAGGTTAATACGTTTCAAGAAAGACTAAAACCAATAATTACTTTAGTACTAAAAAAGTCATTTCTTTGTTTAAAATAGCCTTTCATTTTCCTACTTTTACACGCTCTACTTTTATTACCTTCAAGTAGTGCTAAAAGGACCAATTTCTCGGTAACTCGCCCATATTTAGATGGGTTGGCCGGCCGAAAATACGTAAAGTTTTTAGATTCAGGGGTCAAAAATGGGTTACCAAGAAGTTAGACAACGAAGTATATCCCCTATCGACCAACTCTAAAAAAGACGAGCTTTCCCTATGAACCTTTCTTTTCTTTCGGTAAATAAGAATTTCATTTTAACACTTGGACTAAGACTATGACACACCTAGAATCATTAGGTGACATGTGGAATTTTTTAGAAAAGAAAAAGAGAGAGAAAGCCTCTTTTGGTCTACCATATTATTTTCTGCCCACAATCCTAACACAATTTCACTGTTATACGATCAAACATTGACTCAATGCTAAACCCCAATTGTTTTGCTCGCAGATCGATGAGGAATTCATTTCTCATTTTTGCTCTAGATTACCAGTTTTGTCAGAAAGTTGATGTGATTTAAAACCAAAGGCGACAAGCTCAATGATTTAAAATAATGAACCAATTTCATATCTGCTGCAAATATAAAGGAAATGCATCCACTAGAATAAAAGTCAACCACCTCGCTCGTAAGCAATTCCTCCTAAGTTATATGATCTAGATTCTCCGAGGGAATATATCCAACCTTACACTTTGAATGAAGAATACGCGGGGTTGACTCCAATGGTATAGAGATGATTAGAAGGTCGAGGGTGGGCTGCGTTGGGTGGAGTGGGGCAGGGGTGGCGAGTAATAACTTCTCTGTTTTTGTTTCTCCTTATTGGAAAGTGGATGTTTGGCAGGCTGCAGTGAAATTGGTGTTGGTTGGTGGCACGGAGAGGGCGTAGAAGAATGATAACTTCTTTTCTGGCTCTCACGCGCTGTGCCATGTCATCCATGTGTGTTTAATAGATACACTTGAGCTTGAGTTCAAGTGCTCGGTAGGAACAACGCTTGAACAAAAAATTGAATAGGATCAAGGACCTACTTATGTATTTGGCCTTGAATAATTAAAGAGATGGTCGTATGGTCAATTTTTATTTTACTTGTTGGAAGCTTCGTATGAATCTCTTCTCGAGTTAACTCATTCAATATTTCGATTATTATATTTTATCGATTGGGAGAAGAGATGGCCTTGTATTCTGTTTTTCTCGCGTTTGCTTGTGTGAAGGTTTAAAGCTTTTTTCACTATGTTCAAAAGCTTTCCAAAAGATTTGTTCCAACAAAAGTCATGCATCGAGCGATTCAATTAAAGTAAGAATATACATTGCCTAATCATAGTTAAAAAATAAATGTGTTTACAAAATACGCATGGTTTGCATTTAACAGCAAATTTAGTAGCTGATGATAAAAATATTGCGCTCCGACATTCTTTACGTTTGCACCATGGGCTGCAGCATTGACCTGCTGAAATAACAGGTGGAGCATCTCCTATTAGAAGCCTGTCAAAAGTGTACATATGATAAATTTTTCCAATTAAGACCTGTAAAAAATATGCAGATGGTATATTACGTTATTTCATATGGATAATTATTTATTTTTGAATAATTTTCAGTTTCTTCTCAAAAACTTGATTCTCTACCAAAATCTTTTATTCTCACCAACAATCTTCATTCTCTACTCAAAATATTTATTCTCTATCAAAAATTTCTTCACCAAGATATCTTTATTCTAAGAACAAAAACGTAAATACGCCCAGTTGTACTCTGACTATTACTCTGCAAATATTTATTAATAGAGGAAAACTGAGAAGTTATTATTTTTTTTTGGATGATACTTTTCTACTGAATAAAATTTCAGAATCTTGATTCTCTACCAAGATTCTTTATTTTCAACCAGAAATTGGATTCAATACAAAGTAGTACTATAAAGAATTGATTCTTACCACAGTAGAAGTGTAATCAAGGCATCCTTTTGGCGGAGGAGAGCCGGGGCCCCACCAATTGGATTGCCTCGTCAAATTAGAGCTTTTTCTTGCAGGTTTCTGAAGAACTCCTCTCTGTTTGCTAGGTTAATCGTTCGCGCCCATCTTTTTAGTGGCACCATATGTAGGTTTCAACAAGGATGTTGAAATCCCCTTCTCTCCCAAGGGGGAATGAGAGGCGAAATGGGCATTGTTCGTTGCATTCATTTCCGTATCTGGCACAAGCGGCACAATTTTGATCCGCCATTGATGGCAATTTTGAAGCTTAAAATTTTAAACATTTTGTATTTTCTTTCCCTGGTGTTTAAATACTTACTATCTTGCCTTAACGGTTAACGCTCTTGAAATTCAGTAGAGCACAATTTGTAAATAGTTTAAATTATTAATAATATTGTTGAGCATTATTTAGTTACTTGTTTTATTTTTGGATCAATTCGAAGCATATATATCTTACGTTATTTATATTTGCCTTTTGTATATTTTTTTATTGTGATATTTCACTTAATTTTTCCTCTTTAGCATTACACTACAATCAATTTATATTTAATACTAAATTGTAATATTTGTATTATATGTTGTATCAATTAACATTTCTTCTCCTTTAACTTTAATATAAAATTTTGAAATTTAAAAATTAACTATCTATTAAAATTATACGTTGTTGCTTGTGATTCTATCATTGCATAATATTTTTGATTTTTGACTTCATCTATTGAGATTTAAGTTATGCGGTATTATACATACATATGATTTTTCTCGTCATAACTCCAAAACACTTTGCGATAAAATTCTATTAAATCTTATCATTTATATTTTATGCCAAACTTTTCGCCTGTTGTTCCTTGATCTCAGTGTCGTTGCACTGTCACGTGAATTTTTCATTAGTTTACTTCAGACTTAATGTCTTTCCTTATTACCTCATTTTAATATAACATAAGTGCACAATCGTAGGATATTTATTTGACATTTGTATCAAATTTATCTCGTTAGATTAGGCTTTATGAAACTAGAAGTACAAATACTTTTAATGTGATATATTTTAGAAATGGTTTAGAAAAATATTTTTTTTAGAAATCAAAAAGAGCAAAAATCATTACTAACCCTCTGCTGGAAACTTACATCAGCCGCTAGTCATAAATAGTATGCATTTTATAGACCAAAACTTATTCTAACGGCTAGCCACTTGAATTAACAAATTCAACTGACACGAAACACAAGGGGACATGAGAGAACGAGAATTGATATGCAAAATATTAAGACGACTTATATATATATGTGTGTGTGTGTGTGTGTGTGAGAGAGAGAGAGAGAGAGAAATATAAAAATAAATTATTCGTCATAAATGTTAATTTTTATCAGCTGATGGAAGGGGCAAAAAGGACAGATGTCGTGTACACAACAATCGCACATGTTTGGGTCTTTACATTTTTTTTATACACATTAATATATTATTTAAATTCATAGTTTGAAACAAAAAATAATGCCAAGAAATTGATTTGTGTATTTTTCTATACGAGTCCAAGATGGGGGCATTCTATAGGTGATCGATGGATAATTAGAACTTCACAAAACCACTATAATTGAGAGTATGATCATCCATTCTCTGCATTGCTGAAATTAAAACGATTAAATTACATCCAAATTATACACAATCACTATATATATATATATATATATATATATACACACACACACACACATATATATATATATATATGTATATATATATATATATACACATACACACTATTTACACATCGTAGAATGATACAACAACAACAACAACCACCCAATATAATCCAACAAGTGGGGTATGGGGAGGGTATGACGTATGCAGCCTTACCCCTACCCTGGAAGGGCAGAGAGACTGTTTCCGATAGACCCTCGGCTAAAAAAGGTGAAAGAAGCCCTGATAGCAAGTAATAGCAAGACAAATAATTAGAAAACTAAATCGAAGATAGCAATAGAGAATATGAAAGAGGTACCGATAACAAGTAATAGCACGACAATATATTTAGAAAACTAAATCCAAGGAAGAAAATGAGAATATGAACGAAGTACTACTAGCAAACTACGGAATTATTGATAACAAGTAATAACGAAACAAGACATGTGAATATAGCAAACTAAGGAAAAAAGGGTACCGGACTAGCACTAATACTACCGAACTAGAGAAGACAAAGGGAAACACACGACTACCTGCTAACCATCTACCCTAATCTTCAACCTCCGCACCTTCTATCTAGGGTCATGTCCTCGGTTAGCTCAAGCTGCGCCATGTCCCGCCTGATCACCTCTCCTCAATACTTCTTTGGCCTATTTCTACCCCTCCTCTCACCTCCCAAGGCCAACCTCTCACATCTCCTGACTGGGGCATCTGCGCTCCTCCTCTTAACATACCTGAACCATCTCAACCTCGCCTCACTCTTCTTTGCCTCCACAGGGGCCACTCCGACCTTGTCCCGAATAACTTCATTCCTAATTCTATCCAACCTAGTATGCCCACACATCCATCTCAACATCCTCATTTCTACTACTCTCATCTACTAGACATGTGAGTTTTTGACTGGCCAACACTCTGTCCCATACAACATAGTCGGTCTAACCACTATCTTGTAGAACTTACCCTTAAGTCTCAACGGCACATTCTTATCACACAGGACACTGGAAGCGAGCCCCCACTTCATCCACCCTGCTCCAATACGATGTGTGACATCCTTATCTATTTCTCCATCCCTCTGAATTATAGACCCCAGATACTTGAAACAGGCTATCTTCTCCTATTGATTAAGCCTCTCTCCTGAGAATGACTTGCGTATTTGAGCCTCAAATCCCCGTCCGCCTCCTGGGTAACACCGCTGAACTTGCACTCCAAGTATTCTGTCTTGGTCCTGCTCCACTTGAAACCCTTAGACTCCAGAGTATGTCTCCAGACCTCCAGCCTCTCGTTAACACCACCCCGTGTCTCATCAATCAGGACTATGTCATCTACAAATAACAAGCACCAAGGTACCTCCCTTTGAATATGTCGCGTCAATGAATCCATCGCCAGGGAAAACAAAAACGGGCTAAGCGTTGATCCCTGATGCAACCCCATCTCAACTGGAAAGTAGTCAAAGTCTCGTCCTGCTGTCCTAACCCGCGTCTTAGCTCCATCTTGTCCTGAATCACTCTAATATATGCTACAAGCAATCCTCTAGCCTCCAAATATCTCCATAGAACCTCTCTCGGGATTTTGTCATAGACTTTCTCCAGGTCAATGAATACCATATGCAAATCCTTCTTCATCGCCCTATACTGCTCCACCAATCTCCTCACAATGTGAATGTCCTCAGTAGTTGACCATCCCGGCATGAAACCAAACTGGTTCTCGAAAATGGACACACTCCTCCTCAACCTCCGTTCAATCACCCTCTCCCACACTTTTATCGTGTGGCTTAACAACTTGATGCCCCTATAGTTGTTGCAGTTTTGGATACCCCCCTGTTCTTATACAACAAGATCATCGTAAATAACGTTAAACAACCTAGCAAGCCATTCCAAGCCCTCCTTACCACACTATTCCAGAATTCCACCAGAATCTCGTTAGGTCCAATCGCTCTACCCCTACTCATCCTGCGCATAGCCCCTACAACCTCCCCCACTCGTATGCGTCTACAGTACCCAAAATCTCGTTGCCCCTCCGAGTACTCCAACTCCCCCAGCAAAATGCTCATATCTCCCTCATCATTCAAGAGTTTGTGGAAGTAAGACTGCCATCTCTGCCTAATCTGTGCCCCCTCCAATAGAACTCTACCTTCCTCGTCTTTTATGCATCTCACTTGGTCCAGATCCCGGGCCTTCTGCTCCCTCACCTTCACCAAACCTGTACAACTTCTTGTCCTGCCTTTATCCCTAATTTTTTTGTATAAACGACTAAACGCCACGGTCTTAGCCGCAGTAACTGCCAACTTTGCCTCCTTCCTAGCCTTCTTATACCCCTCCATGTTAGCACTCTTCTGCCCCTCGTCTATACTCTCTACTAGCTTCAAATATGTTGTTTTCTTAGCTTTCACTTCCCCTTGAACCTCTTCGTTCCACCACCAGTCCCCTTTATGGCCGCCAGAAAAATCCCTCGAGACCCCTAACACCTCTGTCGACGCCTCCCTAATACGGTTTGCTGTCATAGATCACATACAATTCACGTCCCCGCTACTCCTTCAGGCCTCCATAGCCAGCAACTTCTCCCCCAACTCCTGGACCTTGTCCTTAGTCAATGCACCCCACATGACCCTAGGTATACCAGACATAGCCCTTTTTTTCCTCGTCCATTTGATCTCTAAGTCCATAATCAAAAGCATATGCTGGGTCGTAAGATTCTCACTCAGGCGCATAAACCTCTATCACATTTTCGGAGAAGTAGATAATCAATTTGGGTCTTGGCCACCGTACTCCGAAAGGTTGTCAGGTGCTTCGCCTTCTTCAGGTAACACGAGTTAGCGATCATCAACTCAAAAACTTTAGCGTACTCCAGCAGCGAAGCACCTCCTCCGTTTTTATATCCAAAACCGAAGCCACCATGCATACCATCATATCTCCCAGGCAACCTCCCACTGTGGCCGTTAAAATCACCCCCTATAATAAGCTTCTTCTTTTTAACCAACACACTAATATATGACAAATTAACGAAACCTATTTAAATTAGCACTAAAATGGATACATCGTACTTATAATTAATATTATACAATTTGATGGTACAACAAACATACAAATTTAAAAATAAATTTCGTACAAATTTAATACAAATCGATATATCTACAACAACATATATATTAAAAATAAATTTCATACAACTAATTATATAGTATACACTTATTTACAACTTATCTACAACTTTCATACATTATTTATACCTAGTTAAATACATCTACAACATCATACAACTTAAATACAATTTTCATACAAATTTTATACAATGTCTTTTTGTATATTTTTTATCTGATTTGTATATATTTTGTATGTAGTGCGTGTTTCTTCCTTTCTAACATTCCAATCAAAACTTTCTTTCTTAATACAATTTTGATACATATAAATAACTTTATGTAAAAAGATTGTATTGGTAACTTAAATACAAATTTTATACAACGATTCATACATTATACAACTATTTTTCAACTTTCATACAATATTCAAATAAAAAAAATATAATTTCTTCTTCTTCGAGTTTCAATCTGAAATTCAGCCAAAATCAAGTCTAATATTCACCAAACACCCTCAAAATTGAGATATAAACTCCAAACATTATTCCCAATTGTTTGCAACAATAGTCAATCCAAATAATTAATGGTTTTTGAAAATTCAAATTCGAATTCAAAGCTTCAAAGTTTTTTAATGGCTGGCAATGGTGAAGAGTCAAACACCTTTAAAATTTATTGATTGACAATTTCAATTTGAACACCAATTATGCAACATGAAAGAAAATTGCTAAGTTAAAACTCTATAGTAAAACGATTGAAATCCATTAAAAATATATACAACATGAAATAATAAAAATAGAGGACATCAGAGGAAGAAAAATTGAGAAAAGAACAAAGAATGAGAGATTGAGAGACAGAGAGAGACGGAGAGAGAAAGAGAGCGCAGGAGAGAGAGACAGAGAGAGAGAGCGCATGAGGGAGAGAAAATAAGGATGAAATAATTGATTCCTTATTGAATTCTTAATATAAATGGATACTCATTTAATTCTAAAGTGTATAATAGCTGGTAAATTATATATACTTATATAATTAAATTAAAGTTTAAGTAGGGAGGGTAATAAAGTTTCAAATAGCGTATAGAAACGTAAAAATCCCTTTTTCTCAGTCAAAATAGTTGAAACCCATTTGAACTGCAGGGCCTATGCATAAGCCCAAATTCTTTATAGCGGGTCGGATGAAAAGAAAGCAAAAGGAACCAAAATTGGAACTGTTTCTGCCTTCAAAATTTTTACAACCTCCCTCTGCCGCTAGGGAGAAACCCATTATTCTCAGACCAAAATGGACGCTCTGGACTCTGTTTTCGATCCCCTTAGAGATTTTGCCAAAGACAGCGTTAGGCTTGTTAAGAGGTGCCACAAGCCCGACCGCAAAGGTACTAACTCAGTTTGTGTATTGAATTCGTTGATCTGTAAATGTGCGTGCATGTTCTTTAATTTAGTTGAATGTTTGTGCAGAATTCACCAAAGTTGCCACTCGTACTGCAATCGGTTTCGTGGTGATGGGATTTGTAGGATTTTTTGTCAAGTTGATTTTCATTCCTATTAACAACATAATCGTTGGTGCTTCTTAACCGGTAACTCCTACTCTTATGTGGATCTGCTGATACATCTCTTAAATTTCGCTACATCTGTTGAGTAATTTGTTTTGATGTTAATTAAGGTTATCTCCACGGATTTATTAGATTTGACTGCTCTTATGCATATGTGTGCGCATGCAGAGAACTTTGTTTATGCTTATACATAGATGAATTGGTGTAAAATAGGTTTTTATCTTTAAAAAGGAAAATGATCCAATTGAGCCGGGTTAATCTGTATTATTAAGGATGATATTGAATCTAACAGAGGTGAACCCGTGTTTTGCTGTTAATTTTATAAGTGAAAGCAAGTGTTTCTACACATAAGAGAAGGATTTTTCGTTGAATGAGGGGCAGTTTCCTTTATGCTTATTTCCAGTTGAATTCTGTCATAGAAGCATATTTTCTACTGGGGATTTCATCGTAGCCGAGGGTCTATCGGAAGCCGCCTCTCTACCTTCTCAATGTAGGGGTAAGGCTGCATATAATCTACTATTCCCATACCCCACTTGTGGGATTACACTTGGTTGTTGTTGTTGTGGATTTCATCATAAATGCACAAAGTATGACCAGTTATCAATTGGTTTTCAAGGGATGTGTAAATTATAAGTTAGTGAAATATGTACATGACGATCATTAATTTAACCAAGTAGCGAATCTTTTGTGTGGATTGCCCCTTGTATTGGCAGCTTAACCTTCATCTCAATTGTATGACGAGCTTTGTTAGATATTCTCTTGATTAGTAAGCTGCTTCTAGAAGTGCTCGTTGATTAGATTTAGGACAGAAGAATATGAAGAAATAAAAGACATGAAGTAGTTCCTATTATGAAAAGGTCTCATTCTGTTACCTAAAATTCATCCTGTGCTTTGCGATTGTAGAAAGTATGATAATACCTTTGTTGGTATTGTCAAATAAACAAATGAACTTTTCTTTTTGGGTCCCAATTCCATACTGACTTCGACCCTCAAAAGAATTTTAATAAGTAGAGGACCCATTGTCCTCTTCCTTCTTCCACAACCATCATCCGTATTGATTTGTTACGATTATGTGGAGGAGGTGATATCAGAGAGGGAAGATATCCTCAAGTTGTGAATATGTCCAACTTCCTTTCATTATTTGTTTGTCTGAATAATACAAAAGAACCAGATTATGTAAGATAGGCCAAGTTGCACGTACCTTGACTAGTCCACCAAGGCTTATAACATAAGAAGGTGAACATAGTCAGAGATCACCTGCTCGCCTTTATTGATTTTGCTGGGTTTTGAACCAGTATCTCATGGTCCATTCTAGCTTCATCGACTGCTTGACCACAACCCTTGAGTGCAAAAGCTGAAATATGCAAAATTAATAGCATGGTGTCTTGGCAACATATCATCGGACATGCTTTCCAAGTATTGTGATGTTTGTCCCCAAAAGAAAAAAAATGGCGATGGTCAACTCGTTAGTTATTTCTTATTTGATACCTATCCTTGGTCGTTTTCTTTCCGGATACATATCCTGTTATGGCTTTGGATGTTTTGCTCTATGGATTATAAAACTGCCTTATCCTGGGTCATGCCTTGCTCCATCAAAGATGCATATGAAAGTTGGAAAACCCATCAAAAAGACATGGTTAATGGTGTGCCTGCCTCAGTTTTTTGGTGTATCTGGAATGAACGAAACTGTTGGTGTTTTGATGGGATGTCAACTTCAAATCATGCTTTTAAAGCTAAATGTTTAGTGGATTTATTTAGGTGGCTTAACCAAGCCCCTGTATCTGGCTCTGAGCAGAACAACTTTTGGAAGGTGTCTGCTCTCTAGTTATAGAATAATCTTTGTATCTGAGCAGTCACCTTTTTCCCTCTTGTAAATTTATATCTGCATCTTCTTGATGCGTTTAATGAAAACTCTATTCATAAAAAAAAGTGAATTATCTGCAATTACTGTTTTAATCCCTGTTCTTCAGATATTTATACGGTGGTTTGCGGCAAGAAACTGAAACTATTTTGTGAAACTGCAGGCCGTGTAAGGGAGAAACCAAATGGAGATCTAGCAAGGAAACAACTCATGAAGTCCTCCCAATTTAGTTTAATTTTGTAACCTGTAGCTGTTGGACATCTCTGACGTCTTATTCTGAACCTCCTTATTGGTCTGAGTTAATAGCATTCAAATTGCTTTGGAATTTTGAACACTTCCTTTCAGCTCAAAGCACTTATTTCTTAGCTTTACTTTTCTGTTGAACAGAGGTAAATGTTTCCATGAAAGATGTTTTATTATGAAGAATAATTTAGAATGAAGAATGAGGGTATTGTTTTGACGGATAACGTGGCTTGTATTATAGGCTAGCTCTTTCTAATAAAATGGTATATAAAACAACGAGCAATTCACATCGCAGAGTACATATATCGTATGAACAAAAACTTTCAAATTACTCATTTATTTTGGTTAGTGAAATATGTACATGACGATCATTAATTTAACCAAGTAGCGAATCTTTTGTGTGGATTGCCCCTTGTATTGGCAGCTTAACCTTCATCTCAATTGTATGACGAGCTTTGTTAGATATTCTCTTGATTAGTAAGCTGCTTCTAGAAGTGCTCGTTGATTAGATTTAGGACAGAAGAATATGAAGAAATAAAAGACATGAAGTAGTTCCTATTATGAAAAGGTCTCATTCTGTTACCTAAAATTCATCCTGTGCTTTGCGATTGTAGAAAGTATGATAATACCTTTGTTGGTATTGTCAAATAAACAAATGAACTTTTCTTTTTGGGTCCCAATTCCATACTGACTTCGACCCTCAAAAGAATTTTAATAAGTAGAGGACCCATTGTCCTCTTCCTTCTTCCACAACCATCATCCGTATTGATTTGTTACGATTATGTGGAGGAGGTGATATCAGAGAGGGAAGATATCCTCAAGTTGTGAATATGTCCAACTTCCTTTCATTATTTGTTTGTCTGAATAATACAAAAGAACCAGATTATGTAAGATAGGCCAAGTTGCACGTACCTTGACTAGTCCACCAAGGCTTATAACATAAGAAGGTGAACATAGTCAGAGATCACCTGCTCGCCTTTATTGATTTTGCTGGGTTTTGAACCAGTATCTCATGGTCCATTCTAGCTTCATCGACTGCTTGACCACAACCCTTGAGTGCAAAAGCTGAAATATGCAAAATTAATAGCATGGTGTCTTGGCAACATATCATCGGACATGCTTTCCAAGTATTGTGATGTTTGTCCCCAAAAGAAAAAAAATGGCGATGGTCAACTCGTTAGTTATTTCTTATTTGATACCTATCCTTGGTCGTTTTCTTTCCGGATACATATCCTGTTATGGCTTTGGATGTTTTGCTCTATGGATTATAAAACTGCCTTATCCTGGGTCATGCCTTGCTCCATCAAAGATGCATATGAAAGTTGGAAAACCCATCAAAAAGACATGGTTAATGGTGTGCCTGCCTCAGTTTTTTGGTGTATCTGGAATGAACGAAACTGTTGGTGTTTTGATGGGATGTCAACTTCAAATCATGCTTTTAAAGCTAAATGTTTAGTGGATTTATTTAGGTGGCTTAACCAAGCCCCTGTATCTGGCTCTGAGCAGAACAACTTTTGGAAGGTGTCTGCTCTCTAGTTATAGAATAATCTTTGTATCTGAGCAGTCACCTTTTTCCCTCTTGTAAATTTATATCTGCATCTTCTTGATGCGTTTAATGAAAACTCTATTCATAAAAAAAAGTGAATTATCTGCAATTACTGTTTTAATCCCTGTTCTTCAGATATTTATACGGTGGTTTGCGGCAAGAAACTGAAACTATTTTGTGAAACTGCAGGCCGTGTAAGGGAGAAACCAAATGGAGATCTAGCAAGGAAACAACTCATGAAGTCCTCCCAATTTAGTTTAATTTTGTAACCTGTAGCTGTTGGACATCTCTGACGTCTTATTCTGAACCTCCTTATTGGTCTGAGTTAATAGCATTCAAATTGCTTTGGAATTTTGAACACTTCCTTTCAGCTCAAAGCACTTATTTCTTAGCTTTACTTTTCTGTTGAACAGAGGTAAATGTTTCCATGAAAGATGTTTTATTATGAAGAATAATTTAGAATGAAGAATGAGGGTATTGTTTTGACGGATAACGTGGCTTGTATTATAGGCTAGCTCTTTCTAATAAAATGGTATATAAAACAACGAGCAATTCACATCGCAGAGTACATATATCGTATGAACAAAAACTTTCAAATTACTCATTTATTTTGGTT
>MCJB01049245.1:0-32032 GCA_002018475.1 Nicotiana obtusifolia
ACCTTCTAGAAGTATCCAAATGAAATTTTGGGCTTACACCCAAGTCCAAATCACCATCCGAACCTAACATAAGCATCAAAAACACCGATCCGAAGTTGAATACTAAAAATTCAAACTTGGTCAACTATTCCTACTTAAAGCTTCAAACATGAACTTCATCCTTCCGAACACCTGAAAACCAAACTCAGCGATTCACACACGTCATAATACATTATATGAAGCTACAAGACTTCAAATAGTTGAAAGGAGCATAAATGTTCAAAACAACCAGTCAGGTCGTCACAGAAAGGAGGTATGGTGGAATAAAAAATGAAAGCAATGAACTAATACGTACTAGGACTGTGTCATGACCCAATTTCTGCTATAGGCCGAGATGGCTCCCAACGTCGCCGCTATACAAGCCAGCAGTGAACTAACTATGTGATTACTCTTTTTAATAAGTTTCCAAGTAATAAAATTCTATTTATTAAGAAATAAAGAAGTAGAAAGTTTAATAAACAAAATGAAGACAACTGAGTGGCAATCATAGTGATATAAGTACTCCAAAATGTATGAGAACCTAGTAGAATATAGAAAACTCTAACTATTGTCTGAAATAAAAGTAGACAGAAAAATAAGTGCAAAACAGAGGCTCTAGGTACTGCGGAACGGCTTAGGAAGCAGCTCACCACTAGGCCTCAGGATAACGTGGGTGCGTGCCGGTATGACTGCCAGATGCACCTACCTCAGATCCTGCACTGTTAGTGCAGAAGTGTAGCGTGAGTAATAAATAACATGTACCCAGTAAGTATCTAGTCTAACCTCGAAGAACTAGTGAAGAGGAGTTGACATCGAGACTTACCATGGGCTAACAATAAAATAGAGAAATTTTAAATCAGCATGGGTTATGTAAATAATAATAATATATATATATATATATATAATAATAATAATAATAATAATAATAATAATAATAATAATAATAATAATAATAATAATAATAATAATAATAATAATAACTGGCATGCAGTCGCTCAGTACTGTATAGAGCCAATTTAGCCCAGGGAAGATCCATCCCTCAACATAAATAATTAGGCAAGATCCATGCCCAGGGAAGATCCATCCCTCAATATAAATAATTAGCCAAGATCCATGCCCAGGAAAGATTCATCCCTCAATATAATATCAACTGCGCTCACTGTGGGTGTGCAGACTCCGGAGGGGCTCCTTTAGCCCAAGCACAATAATAAGCCAAATCCAGGCATAAATCAATAAAACATGCTGCGGTGTGTAGCCCGATCCCATAAATATCACTCACAATCAAGTCCTCGGCCTCACTCAGTCATCAATCTCTCCAGTCTCCCGGGCTCGCGATGTCATGAAACTAGCCCAAAATGATGATATGATGTATCAATAAATAGAAACAGAGATTGAGATATGATATGCAATGAATGAACATGATTGAATACGAACTTACAATTTAAAACATATAATTCGACAGTAGAAATGACCTTAGTGGGTCCCAATAATACTAGCATTTGCCTAAGCATGTTTTCTAACATGAGTCACAGCTCAGTTTCTCTAACACCTGAAAAATACATGAAAAATATAAGTCAATTGGCTACACAGTTCTACGGAATCGACCGAGTCTCAATTTCTACGATGCACGCCCACATGCCCGTCACCTAGCATGTGCGTCACCTCCAAACAAATCACATAACACATATAAAGGGTTCATACCCTCAGCACCAAGTTTAGAAGTGTTACTTACCTCGAACAAGCCAAATCGAATACGGACAAGCGAAGCGATGCTCCAAAAATACCATCTCGCGCGTACCGACCTCCGAACGGCTCGAAACTAGCCAAAAGCGACTCAACTACATCAAACAATGCCAAAGGAAACAAACTCAATCGATAAAGGTCGAATCTTTAATCAAAAGTCCAAAATCAACCAACAAATCCAACTCGGGCCCGCACCTCGAAACTCGACGAAACTTATAAAATCTGACAACTCATTCAATTATGAGTCCAACCGTACTAGTTTCACTCAAATCCGACTCCGAATCAATGTTCAAAACTCAAAAACTCACTCTAAGAAACTTTAGGCTAAAATCCCCAATTTTCTCTTCTGGAATCCTCAATCAAATGCCTAAAACGAAGATAGATTCGTGATATAAAATAAAAAATAAGTAGATAACATTTACCCCAATCCACATGGTGAAAATTGCTTCAAGAATCGTCTCAATCCGAGCTCCATAGCTCCAAATTTGTAAAAATTGCCGAAACCTCCAAAATAGAGTACTTTATAATCACTGGGCGAATTACTGAATCGTGATTGCGGAAATAACCTCGCGATTGCGAAGGGGAAAATGCACTGCCCCCGAAAGATACACTAGGGGATCACGATACAGCACACGCGAATGAGAACAACACTGCCTCATACCTTCACGAACGCATCCCATACTACGCGAACGCGTAGAAGAAATTCTCTAGCCCCAGCTTCTCGTCTCAACTCAACACGAACGCGAGCTTAACCATGCGAATGCGATGCTCAATCTGTAGTAGCCTACGCGAGTGCGAACTTTTATTTGTGAACGCAACGAAGGAATACTCAGCTCCACTCTTTCCCTCTACACGATCGCATCCCTCAATCCGCGATTGCAAAGAACACTAGGCACACCGAACATTAGTAGAACCATCAGTGCAATATGAAGAAATGGTCCGAAGTCGATCCGAAACACGCCTGAGCCCCTTGGGGCCACGTCCGAACATTCCAACAAGTCTCATAACATAACACGGACCCGCTCGAGGCCTCAAATCACACATAATTACATCAAAACAACAAATCGCACGCCAAATCAAAAATCAATGAACTTTACACTTTCAACTTTCAAAACTCGCGTCGAAACATATCAAATCAACCCAGAATGAACCCAAATTTTGCACACAAGTACCAAATGACATAACGAAGCTATTCCAATTCTCGAAACTACAATCCAAGTCCAATATCCTCAAAGTCAACTCTCGGTCAAACTTATGAACTTTCCAAACTTTCAAATTTCCAACTTTCGCCAATTAGCGCCAAAACCTTCTAGAAATATCCAAATGCAAATCCGGGCATACGCCCTACGCCCAAGTCCAAGATCACCATACGGACCTAATGGAACCATCAAAACTCTATTTCAGGGTCAAATTCACAAAAGTCAAACTTGGTCAACTCTTCCAACTTAAAGCTTCAACGATGAAATTCATTCTTTCAAATCGATTCCGAATAACCTGAAAACCAAAACCGACGACTTGCACAAGTAATAATACATCATACGGAGCTACTCATGCCCTCAAACTGCCGAGCAAAATGCAAAAGCTCAAAACGGCCGGTCAAGTCGTTATAGTTTGTTAATATTAAGTCATTTTTTATTAGATTTGAGCGGAGCGGAGGTGAATTTTAAAGGAAAAGCTATTTTTGAGTGTTGATTTGGCCTAATTGAGGTAAGTATATTGCCTAACTTTGTGTGGCCTTAGGATTGGGTTTGATTGTACTATTTGAATTATGTGGAAAGCGTGTACATGAGGTGACGAGTGTGTACATGGGCTTATATGTGGTATTTGATTTGTTTAGACTCTTAAGATACTTATAAGAACTTAATTGATGGTTTTATTACATGTTCTAGTTTCCATTGTCAAGGTTACTCTTATATGCATTCATTTCTAGTTGTTGCTACATGTTATTCTCTCCATTGTTGAGTTATTCTAATGCATTTAGACATAGTTTCTATTTCAAGCTATCTCTTTTATTGTTAAGCTTATGTTATGTACCTTAATTGAAAGTTGCCATTTCATGGGAATACCATCATTGCTGAGTTATTGTGGTTGTTGTTGTGAAAGTTAGCAACACTTTGTGATCTTGCAGAGTTGTTTCTCATTCATTCTATTGTTATTGAGATTCTTGTACATATTGTTGTGGAGTCGTGGGCTTTATGTTGTGGTAACATTAATATTGTTGATTTTGGAAATGTTGTGGCATATGGGCACGTGTGATGCAAGTTGATTATTGTATTGTGATATTGATACGTATGTGGTAATATAAGGGTGGGTATTGAAATTCATGCATTGAGATAAAGTGGGATTTATACGCGTGCTGCAAGTATGGGAATTATTTGAAGCCATGTGGTAAGATAGGGGGGTTAAACGCGTGTAGCTATTTTGAGAAATATTTTTTTAAACTAAATGCAAGACTCACGCGGTGATATAAAGAAGACTGCAGGTTCGTTGATTTGAACAATTATTGTTTCTCCTTAAATCATTTCACTTGTATTTTTATTTATTTGGTTATTTGTTGTTATTCTTGTGTTGAAACAATTGTGACTTCTTGTATGAGTCATGTATTCTATGTGATTTGCGGTGTTGCTTTAATGCGCCAATCTGTGCCTCTATTGTTATTTGGTGAATTGATTATCAAGGAATTTACGTGTGTGGAGTCATATCCCGTTGAGTTGTTTGTAACATAACAGTTTTCAATAAAATAATTATTAACATGCTTTATTTTATAAGGCTCTTAAGATAGAACTCGTCATCTCACTCGATGCTTACCATATTTAAATTGTTATCACGCTTTACTTTAAATAGTTCTACATTTAATTCGTTAACTTATCCGATGTTTTACTTCATTTTAAAATATTATTTTACTTTATCTTAATTGGTTTTCTAAATTAAACTCATTTCCCCATTTGATACCCTACTTCGTATTAATTGTACTCACTTTGCTTCGTTTATTATTTTACCTTATTTTATTTGATTGGCAATTGAAACGGATACAATGTACATGGTAGCACGTGGACCTTGTTGTGCGAAGGTGATTGATAATGTGTGCACGAGGTGCCAAGTGTGTAAGATTCAAAATTGTGGCTTAGGATATGTGATTACGAGGTGTGGTGCCTCGGGGTAATCCTTGTTGACAGTCATGCGTTGGGAACGATTTGATTACTTGAGTTGTCACTTGTTTCCTTAACTAATTTCAGTCATACTTTATCTGTGTTCTGATACATTGCTGCTTTATTACTCGTTTACTTCTTGTTACCATTTGTGTTTTTGTTATTCCATTGTTTGTTTTATATTAACAATTTTTCCGTTGTTAGCCTTGCATTGATTTTCTTTCATTGCTAGCTTTATGTTAATATCTTATACAGGTTTTATGTCTAGTGAGTGTCTCGACTTACCTCGTCACTATTCCACCGAGGTTCGTCTTGATACTTACTGGTACCGCTGTGGTGTACTCATGCTACGCTTTTGCACATTTTTGGGCAGATCTTGGTGGCGGTCGTTAGCTAGCTAATGGAATTTTGCTACCGAGACTTAAAGGTATACCTGCCATTACACTCGAAGGCCTCAGAATCACCTTATGGAGTTTTACTTTAGTACTGTTTACTTTCATTCCAAATAGTGGTGTATTTGATAATCTTAGTTACTCTCAATAGAGCTTATTACTCTGTACAACCGGTTTTGGGGTTGTATAACAATTGCTCGTTTTAGCTACGTTATAACAATTGCTCGTTTTAGCTAGCTAATGGAGTTTTGCTACCGAGACTTAAAGAATACCTACCATTACACTCGAAGGCCTCAGAGTCATCTTCTGGAGCTTTACTTTAATACTGTTTACTTTCATTCCAAATAGTGGTGTATTTGATAATCTTAGTTACTCTCAATAGAGCTTATTACTCTGTATAACCGGTTTTGGGGTTGTATAACAATTGCTCTTTTTAGCTACGTTATTCGTTTATCAGTTTATTGGTGTATTTGATAGAAAGCACGTTGTCACGATCCCAAAATCCCTAAGACTAGGTAAGCCTAACACATTGAGAGTTATTAACATATTTAAACCAATAAACCATTTAACATGAACTAGTAATTGCTATACAAAGCCAACAACCATCAATAGATGTACAATATCCCAAGACCGATTGTACAAGCCATAAGCTCTACCGAGTTAACTAAAAAAATCTCTAAGTACAAACTGTTCTGAAATAGAAATAAACAGTAGTAAAGAAAGACAACAGAAGGTGGCTCTGAGGCATAAGGACAGGATGACGGGTATACCTTGAAGTCTCCACAGCAACTCACAATTCGGTAACTATGACCAGCACGCTCCGAGGTACCTAGGTCTGCACAAAAATGTGCACCAAGCGTAGCATGAGTACACCACAGCGGTACCAAGTAAGTATCAAGACTAACCTCGGTGGAGTAGTGACGAGGTACAGTTAACACACCTACTAGACATAATAACCTGTACAAGTAACGATATAGAACTAACAGAGGAACGAATATCAATATCAGGCTAAACATGGAAAGAGTAACAATATAACACTAGCAAATGGAAAGTAGAAGCAACAAATAGCAACAAGGAGTAAACAGGTACTAACACCGTAAAATAATCCCAACACAGTTAAAGTCCCCGTGAAACCAAGTAAGAAAAGACGAGTAACAACAAAATAATTAAAAGTTCTTATACAAGGTTTACACAAGAATCACCTCGAGGTACCGCACCTCACAATCAAAAATCACGGGTCCCAAGTCACAAATCATAATCACTTGGCATCTCGTGCCTACATTACCAATCATACCCACACGGACAACTCACGTGCTGCACAAATAACTCATGTGCCAATAACAACAATACCTCACGTCCGCACGAAAAACTCATGTGCTAATAGTAATGATACCTCATATGCGCATGGACAACTCACGTGCCAACAGTCCAATCCACGCATAGAAGGCAGGTATACAAGGATATGTGTACAGGATCAATAAACAACAATATTCATACTCCTGGATTGATATAGCTGACATGTTACAGTGTATGCTTGTGCAAGTTTACTATCACAGCTCAAATCAACAAATAAGATTAGAGACACCAAGTAGCACACTGGAAACAACACAACTAGACTTGTAATATGCATGGCACACACAAGAAGGTCACACCACCACACAATTATCATCAAGAACATTGCTCCCAAGCCATCACAAATCATCCCCGACATAACCCACCTTGTCTCGCCGCGTGTGCAACAATAAAGTAAATACGCTTTGTCTCTCCACACGCGCATAATAATTATCTCACCTTGTCTCGCCACATGCGCAAACCCAACATATATAGCCCGACTTGTCATGCCGCATGTGCATATATCAATAATAACAATAGCACGACAACTCACGTTCAAACACCCCGACAATCCTCTCAACAATCTCACATGTGCCAAAAACATAACAACACAATGTAACAAGTCGCACCACATGTGTTCATATACCACAACGTTTCCATAACAATAATTCCAATACCACAACCACAGATAGCCACGGCTCAACAACTCCAAGTACAACAGGAACAACAATAATATGAGGGTACGATGAGTAAATCAACACAATAAGTACAACAATACAAGGAAAATGAAAGAATAGGCTCTACAATGAAAGACATAACAAGTAATAATGATTTCAAGTACAAGTAGTTCAATAATAAGATAGATAACATGTAATATCAACTTCAAATACGAATAATCAACTATTGGAGGGATAGATAGCATGTCGCATGTCGCAACGACTTCAAATGAGAATAATCAACTATGGAAGAGATAACATGTAACAATGACCTCAAATAAGGATAATCGACTATGGAAGAGATAACATGTAAATAAAGAGGCAACTGCTCCAATTAAAGCATGTATGAGTATAATTGGCAATAAAAAATAGAACATGAACCAACAACTGCACATAAGGCTTAAAAGAATAAATTTAATAATAGAGGATATAACATGATGGAACAACTTCAGTTTAATATACATAAGAAACCTAAGAGTCTAAACCGGTCAAATTTCCACATATAAGGTCGTGTTCACACTCGTCGCCTCATGTACACGTCTTTCACATAATTCAAATAGTGCAAACTAACCAATCTCTACGCGGTAATTTCCCTACAAAAAGTTAACCAAGATACTTACCTCAAAAACCCTCAATCAATACTCAAAAATAGCTTTTCCTCTACACCTCCTCTCGGCTCAAATCTAACCAAAATTGACGCGTCAAATAATGCAAGAGAAATCAATTCCAATAAATAAAGCTATGATCTTTGCACAAATCATCAAAAGTCAACGAAAGTCAACCTTCGGGCCCGCCCGGTCAAAACCCAGGTCCAAGGGTGGATTCCGACTATCAATAACAACAATTCCATTTATGTGGTTGTTTTCAAATTCCGAGTCCAAATCGACTCTCTAAACCCAAATTTTTATTTTTCAAAACTTTGACAAAAATACCCAAGTTTCCTCATTGATTCTCATAAATATGATTTTAAATCCATATATAATCATGTAAGATAGTTGAAAATTGATCAAAATCACTTACCCAATGATTGTAGGTGAAAATCAATCTTCATAGTCGCCTCCTACCGAGTCTAGGGTTCAAAGATATGAGAAATGAGGTTAAACTCCCATCTCCCAGCTTTTATGTTTAGTTGCAGGTGTCGCAAATGTGACCCGGGGTTCGTAAATGCAAACCCCACAAATGCAAAGAATAATCGCAGAAGCAGAATCCCTCATAGTACTGCTGACATTGCAAACGCGACGAAAAGTTCGCAAAAGCGATCATGGAACATATCACAAATGCGACCCTGGTGATCGCAAATGCGACCAAGCCTAGCCTAGGCCCCATCGCAAAAGCGAACGCTAAGCTCCCAAATGCAAACTTGATAGACCCCCAGCATACCTCGCATTTGTGGTCACCCACCTCGCAAATGCGAGATCGCAAATACGAACACAGTTTCACATTTGCAAGACCTGAAGCATCTATGCAAAAACCAGGTAAGCTAGAACTCTTCCAAACACTCTGAAACGCGTCTGAAACTCACCCGAGTCCTCGGGGCTCAACACCAAACATCAACACAAGTCTAAGAACCCAATACGAACTCGCTCATGCAATCAAACCATCAAAATAACATCCGAAATCATGAATCAAACCTCCAAAACACATGAAATTTATATGAAACTCAAAAACTTCTAAAAACACAACCGCGCGTCCGGTTCCTATCAAATCAACTCAGAATTACACCAAACTTTGCAGACAAGTTCCAAACAACAAAACAGACCTATTCCAAGTCCCAAAAGCAAAATCCGAACCCGATAGCCATGAAGTCAACCTACGGTCAAACATAAGGAACTTCTAAACTTTCAAATTTCCAACCTTCAGCAAAACAAGTCAAATCAAACTAGGGACCTCCGAATTCAATTTCGGACATACGATCAAGTCTAAAATCATGATATGAACCCATCAGAAGCATCAAAACACCATTCCGCAGTCGTTTTCACAAAAGTCAAACTTTGGTCAATATTTTTAACTCAAGCATTTAAAATGAGAATCCCTCGTCCAAATAAATCCCAAAACATCTGAAAATCAAATCCGACCATGCACGCAAGTTATAGTACACAATATGAAGCCACTCATAACCTCGAACCATTGGACAGAACGCTAAAGCTCAAAATAACTAGTTGAGTCGTTACATTCTCCCCCTCTTAAACAAAATTTCATCCTCGAACGTGCCAAGAGTCTTCCTCCATCCGTCAAATCACTGTATAAACTTACCATAAACATGCCCATGGGTGATCCTACGTCAACCCACACAAGCCCGACAATATCATCACAACCGAAGATTATTCCTTCCACTTATGCGGATAAGCCTTAGAACCAAATCTCAACTCCCATCAAGGGCCCGATTCTCACATAAACACGCTGTAAAATACTCAACTAGATGTAATAGCTCATGCATACATCCACAAGGTATAACCATATGGTGTGACATCGGCCATATGCCCATAGCAATAAATTTGACCACAATAGTTGTCCATTACCAAATCCAGTACCGGTAAATAGTCTCATTTCGGATAGGACTTTAATCCAAACCTTCACAACATCGACAATGATGCAAGAAACATGTGAAACTCGTAAATACACACTCATCCAACAAGCCACATCAAATGCCACTTGGGTATATTCATCGCAACCCAAACCTAACAAGCATCACTCGAACACGACTGAATATGAAAAGAGGAACACATGAGAGAACTAGACAAGTCCAATAGGCACGAATCCCTATTGATACCCTACTACGAATCTAATCCACAAGGAAGAAGCAAGACACACGCAACAACCACAACGAATATTACCCTAATATATCCTCACCGCGACACATAGACTGGTACAAGCACACCTATGCACAAGGAACACCAGGTCCCCATCCTCCACTTGGAATCACGGGTAAGGTAAACATCTCAGAAACTAATACACTCTACTAACCTAATCTCGTAGAACCAAAACCACAACAAGTAACAGACTTCCATGCTTGTAGAGCACATAAATCACAAATCGTGGCCAAAGCACACCGAAAGAACATCAAAACCCATTGATTTAACTAACAGAAAGTCCACCCAAGCCTCATGACCCTCAATAGAAACTAACTAGAATGATAGACACGGGCTATCGTTATAGAATCCCTCAACTGGCACGAACACATGAACAGAGTACAAGAATCACGAAACTAAACCATATATGAAGGAAGGTAGGATGAATCTTACCAATAAATGAGACCGGATCAAAATAATACTAATGCATCTCTATAACCTAAACCATACCGGTAATTACATCATCTGTTACATCAGCCTTAGGCAACCCGGAAAAGCATAAAAATAATTTGGCTTCCCCCTCTTAGACGACCTCTACCCGCCTGACATCCATCCTTAGCTGGCTGTGCAAGTATAGTAGCAAATAGAGCGAACCCATAGCCTGAACACTCTGCTATGGTACACCCGTCCGAAGTCTGGGATAATACCTCATCATGTGCCTGGTATCCGCACACTCAAAGCAACCACTCTGTTGACCTGGCTATGAAAGCTGTCCGGTATGGGTAAACTAGGACCCATGAATATCTGAAGCACCACAGAAGCCTGAAGTGCAAACTGAACTGGCTGACCCACAAAACCTCTACCATGACGCACCCTACCTCCAAAATAGGGATGAGTAGATCCTCCCGATCCACGAGGCCTCTTAGCCTCCCTGTCCTCTCTCTCTCTCTCGGCGCCACACACCCTCCAACCTGTGAGCGATTTCTACAACCTGCTCAAATGGAGTATCTGTCTTCAGCTCTCGAGCCAAGCTGGATCTAAGACCATAACTGAGCCCATCGATGAATTTGCAAACTCGCTCTCTGACTGTAGGAACCAAGGTAGGTGCGTGTTAGGACAACTCACTAAATCTGATGGCGTACTCCAGCACTATCATAGTTCCCTGTGCAGCTGCTTGAACTCTATGCGTCACGCATCTCTAAGGGTCTGGGGAGAAAACTCCCTAAAAAATATTGCTGGAAACTGAGTCCAAGTGAGTGATGCTGCATCAGCTGGCCTACTGTTGCTCTCTAACGCACACGCAAGTTTACGTGGTCGACAAGTAATATAGGATTTTGAGTCCAGATATCGTACCCACAGGGACTTAAATCAACTACTTACTAACACACTAATATTGTTATTCAATCAAGCAAAATTCAAGTTCAATAATTTGATTATGCTAAACTACAGCTCTAAGTTATAACTATGTTATCGAATAACTAACTAATTGTTGTTTAATCAATAGAGACAAACATTCCAGGGTTGTGATTAATTCACCAATCTTATTGTGTTCTAATTAACTCCCCCTTTCATATAATTCACTAATGGTTGCTAATTAATCGATAAGTATTCTCATAGCCTTCTTCCGAAGTACTACTCGCCTATTCTCAATAGATTAACGCCTATATTCCTATGGAATCAACCTATTAAGAACGCAATAAAAACACGATATTTAATTGAGCACGGTGATTAGGTATATTCCTATCCTAACCACGAATCCGCCCCCCTTAAAGGTTAAGAACATGCCCTCTTCAACTCTTCTCTAATCTAAACATGGTTTTTCCAAACATAGCATAGATAGTTGATAGAACCTAACTGCTGGCCAAACAATTAAGCAATTAAACATAGAATTGAAGAAGCAACCATATATTAATGAATTATAATCAAGGTATCGTTAATATCAAAAAAAAATATTCATGGCTAATCACAACCCCAGAATAATGGGTGATTAGCCACTCATGATCTAATTAAACCAAAATATAATTTCTTGAATAACTTGTAAAAATACTAGAAAAGATGAAGAAATTGAGAATTGATGCTTCCGCTTGATTCCGTGTTGTGTTTATGCTCCCAAAATCACGTCTCTCCCTTCCAATTAGGTTTAGACTTCTTTATATAGGTGTTGGGGAGGTGCAGGAACGAAAATAGCAGAGTCCTAAGCAAAATAGTTGAAGTCCGCGTCATTGGCGCCCTGGGTGGCGCCAGGCGCCCACCAGGGCACTGTGTCCAGTGCCCCTTTTGTTTCCAGCGCCACAGGTGGCGCCAGGAGCTGCCTGTGGCGCCCAAATTTCTCCCTTGTCCGTTTTTGCTCCGTTTCGGCTTAATTCTTGTACGTTTCGACCCCAATTACTCCCGACTCATTCCTACACATAAAAATACTTCAAATTAACATGAATCGTAGCAATTAACATCCAACTTTCGCAAAACAAAAGCCAAATATGAGGTGATATACATAGAAATATATATACTTTACACTAAACATCATCTACCCTCCTCATAATCTTGCCACCACTGATACGCTGCCCCTGACAGCTGAATTCTAGTAAAAGCAACTGTGCTCACCTTCACAATACCCATGGTGCAGAGAATAAGGTGACACTTCTCTAGAAAACTAAGTGCATCCTCGGTAGTCGTGCCACTGGAATTAGGTGGATCATACTTCTTGAACCTCTCAAGCCTCTTCTTCTCCTTCTCTGATGCCCCTGGCCTGACCTCAGGCTGAACTCGAATATCAGGTTGTACTGGAATAACACCCGGAACTTGATCAACACGGACCCGCGCTTTGGAGTGTGGGTGGCGGGAATCTGAGCTCCTCCCCGGGTCTATAAAGTAGCTGGTGCAACTGGGATCAATCCCGCCTGAGCCGATATACCAAACATGCTCAGGAACTAGGCTAAAGTCTCCTGAAGTCCAGGGGTAGCAACAGGCGCCTCCGGTGCCTGTCCCCCAAGCAGAGCTACTGGTGGCTCCTCAGGTGCTGCTGCGACAGGTGCTCTAGCTGTAGCACGCGCACCTCCCTAGTCTCTACCTCTACTCCGGCCCCTAGCAACACCGGCTCTAGGGGCAGCATTATCGGTAAATGCAGCTTGTGTCCTCACCATCTGCGAGAGAATAGGATGACAAGGGCTCAAACTTTGAATCAATAAATCCGCACGACAGGAATGAAAAAAGCAAAGTTTCCTAATAGTTCTGTGGCCTCTCAAAGATAAGTGCAGATGTCTACCGTACCGATCCATAAGACTCTACTAAACTTGCTTATTGCTCGTAGCACCTATGAACGTAGATATCTGATACCAACTTGTCACAACCCAAAATCCCTCCACAAGAGTAGCGATGGCACCTAGTCCCTAGGACTAGGTAAGCCTAACACATTGAGATTTACTAACATATTTAAACCAATCAACCATTTAGCATGAACCAATAATTGCTATACAAAGCCAACAACTATCAATATATGTAGAATATCCCAACACCGATAGTACAAATCATAAGCTCTACTGAGTTCATTAAAAAAAATCTCTAAGTACAAAATGTTCCGGCATAGAAATAAACAGTGGTAAAGAAGGACAGCAGAAGGTGATTTTGCAGCCAGCGAACGAGATGACAGTAATACCTTGAAGTTCCCACTGCAACTCACAATCAGCTAACTACGACTGGCACGCTCCGAGGTACCTGGGTCCGTACAAAAATATGCAGCAAGCGTAGCATGAGTACACTACAGCGGTACCCACTAAGTATCAAGACCAACCTTGGTAGAATAGTGACTAGGTACAATCCAGACACCTACCAGACATAATAACCTGTACAAGTACTGATATAGAACTAATAGAGGAACGAATATCAATATAAGGTTAAACATGGAAAGAGTAACAATATAACACTAGCAAATGAAAAGTAGAAGCAACAAATAGCAACAAGGAGTAAACATGTACTAATGCCATAAAGTAATCCGAACACAGTTAAAGTCCCAGTGAAACCAAGTAAGAAAAGACCAGTAACAACTAAATAATCAACAGTTCTTACACAAGGTTTACACAAGAATCACCCCGAGGTACCGCACCTCACAATAAAAAATCACGGGTCCCAAGTCATAAATCATAATAACTTGGCATCTCGTGCCCACATTACCAATCACATCCATACAGACAACTCACGTGCTGCAGAGACAACTCGTGTGCCAAAACAATTAATACCTCAGATCTGCACGGATAGCTCACGTGCCAATAATAACAATACCTCATGTCTGCATGGATAACTCACATGCTAATAGTAATGATACCCTATATCCCAACGGACAACTCCTATGCCGATAGTCCAATCCACGCACAGAAGGCAGGTATACAAGTATACGTGTGCAGGATCAATAAACAACAAGATTCATACTTCTGGACTGATATAGGTGAGATGTTACAGTGTATGCTTGTGCAAGTGTACTATCATAGCTCAAATCAACAGATAAGATTTGACACACCGAGTAGCACATTGGAAACAGCATAACTAAATCTGTAATTTGCATGATACACACAAGAAGGTCACACCATCACATAATTATCATCAAGAACTTCTCGCCGTGTGAGCAACAATAAAGTAAATGCCCGCCTTGTCTCTCCACATGAGCATAATAATTATCTCACTTCGTCTCACCACATGTGCAAATCTAACATATATAGCCCGCCTTGTCACGTCGCATGTGCAAATATCAATAATAACAATAGCACGGACAACTCACGTGCAAACAGCCCGACAATCCTCTTAACAATCTCATATGTGCCAAAAACATAACGACACAACGTAACAACTCCCACCACATGTGCTCATATACCACAACGTTTCCATAAATTTGATGTTAAACCTCATTTATAATCATGTAAAATAGTTGAAAATTTATCTAAATCACTTACCCATTGATTGTAGGTGAAAATCCCTCTTCAAATTCGCCTCCTACTGAATCTAGGGTTCAAAGATATGAGAAATGAGGTTCAAATCCCGTCTTCTAGCTTTTATTTTCAGTTGCAGGTGTCGCAAATGCGACCTGGGGTTTGCAAATGCAAATCCCGCAAATGAGAAAAATAATCGCAAAAGTGAAATCCCTCACAATCCTGCTGATGTCGCAAATACGGCAAAAAGTTTGCAAAAGCGAACATGAAGCGTATCGCAAATGCGACCCTGGTGATTGCAAATGCGACCAAGCCTAGCCCAGGCCTCACCGCAAAAGCGAATGCTGAGTTCGCAAAAGCAAATCTGATAGACCCCTAGCATACCTCATTGTCACGTCCCAAACTACCCCCTAGATGTGACTGGTACCCAGCACACACTACCCGCCAGGCGAACCATACTTTCATACCTTAGTCATTAATTTACAGCATTTGACTAATTAAATAAGTATCCATATAATCTGATAACCATTGCAAACAATTAATATCTTGAAATATAATACTGAAACTCTAGCCCAAGTCCCACACTAGACCATGGAGCATCTAAGAGAATTGCAAAAGACATCATATGAATAAATAATAAAGACTCTTTTGGCAGCCTCCACGAACAATACAGCGGCTCACCTCAATAACTGAATCAACTCTAGCGAACTCGTGAATTACTAGCTCCGTCTTCACCAATAGTATCTGCATAGACATGCAGGTAAGGAGTGAGTTATACGTAAATATAATCTAGTAAGATCCTTGACCCGCCACTTCGAATACCCTTGGAACAAGTGTCAGAAAATACAACACACAACGAGCACAGAAATAATATGCACAGAAATTCTCACCATATAATTACTCTATAAGGCCCAAACAATTATTCAAGAACAACACTATATATATATATATATATATATATATATATATATATATATATATATCTCAACACAATCTACACTATGGACTTGTCATTGACGGCAGTACAGGAAATTAACCAAACACCCCGACTAGTCCACAACAGCATACACAATACCCCAAATCTACCACGGCGACATACACAGTGTTTTAAATCTATCATTATGAGATACAAAATGCCCTAAATCTATCACGAAAGCATACACAATGCCGCAAATATATTACGGCAGTAAAGAAATAATTGCTAACGCCCCAGCGCCATAGCACGACTACACCACATCACACTACACCACAAATCACTTATTAAATAATTTCAGCTTTTCACAAAATAATATATATTTGCGGCTAGTCAAAGACCACCGATTTTGCCAACCGCACGCTCGTCCCAACACATGGACCATGCAAACAAAACATATTTTTAAAACAGGTTTTAGAAAAACAAGTATCAAAGCTTAAAGTCTCACTTACCTCGCTAACGGGAAGTTCCCCAGCCTTGCAACATCTAACACACCAACTAAACGGCCTTTAATGGCCTCGATCTATTAAAAATATGAATAATATGCCCTAATTAGTTTAGATGAATTTTCATAATCTTAGGACAAATCAAAATCAAAATCATCCCTCGGTCCAATTAATAAAAACTAGTACACAATCAAATACCAACCAAATAGCGGAAACAGTGTCACTGTGTCTTATACCAAAATATTTAAATCTAACCATTATGATATGATTACCCCATGAATAATCATTATCTAATTATTACCTTAAATCAATGGACATATAATACTCCAAAATCATAAGGTCTACTAGCATGTGTCTCAAGACCTGCTGTCGCAAGTGTATGAGAAACTAATAGAATATATTAAACTCTAACTACTGTCAGAATGAAAAGTAGACAGAAAATAAGTACAAAAGAGAGACTCTAGGTGCTGCAGAACGGCTCAGGAAGCGGCTCACCACTAGGCCTCAGGGTAACGGGGGTGCACGCAGATAGGACTGCCAGATGCACCAGCCTCAAATTCTGCACGGATAGTGCAGAAGTGTAGCGTGAGTACATAAACAACATGTACCCAGTAAGTATCTACTCTAACCTCGAAGAAGTAGTGACAAAGGGTCGACATCGACACTTACTATGGGCTAACAATAAAATACCGAAAGTGTAAATAAGCATGGGATATGTAAATAATAATAATAACTCAATAACAAGCAGGGAATAAATAATTCTTGCAAAGTTGGTAAAGCCCAAGTCAGTTTCTGTCTTATATAATTTTAACCTCTCAAACCATGAACTAATATCAAGTATAATTTAAACTCCGAGTATTATCACGCACGATTATGCCAAGGTTGTACGACCCGATCCAAAATTATGTGTACACTGTCGAGTGTCGAGTGGCGCGAACCATAGATGCGTCTATTCTACTGTCGAGGCATTCGGCCCGCTCCATAAAAAGAGAGGGTACTTTATAAACATTCGGTTTAAAAATTATTACAAAGCTAATACACAAAGGAGCACAATTTCAATTAATGGTCAAGTATCCAGCCAAAACTCAAGTAAGTGAAAGTCGGTCTTTTACAATTCCTCTATCAAGTTTCAATATAATTTAAACACTTTAAATAACAAATAGGGTGCAAAAATTATAAATATCTCATGATTGGGGTCCTAAACTACCCAGACATAAACATAAATAAAAGCTATGCACGGACTCTCATCATCTTGTGCGTACATAGCCCCCATAATTATGAGCAAATAGTAACTTAAATCACCTATGGGGTAAATTCTCTCTTACAAGATTAGGCAAGAGACTTACCTTGTCTCAAAGCTCGCTTTCCGGCCTTGAAGTCACTCTAAAGCCTCAACTCGGTGTTGAACGATTCGAAACTAGTCAAATGTTGTATAAACTAATCAATACATGTTAAAAAGGTCATAATTTAACTATTGGAGTAATTACCCAACCCAAATTGGAAGA
Organism: Nicotiana obtusifolia; assembly: GCA_002018475.1. Classification (NCBI taxonomy): domain Eukaryota; kingdom Viridiplantae; phylum Streptophyta; class Magnoliopsida; order Solanales; family Solanaceae; genus Nicotiana; species Nicotiana obtusifolia. Next base: position 17,980 of record MCJB01049245.1, read on the forward strand.
TTCCTAAAATTCATCCCTGGGCCCACGTGCTCGGATTCAGAAAATTTTCGAAGATAATTGTTACGCATAACCTCACGAACTCAAATATATAATTTTTATCCCATTCCATAATCATTTTCATGGTTAAATTCCATTTTTATCAAAATCTAGATTTTTCATCTAATCCCATAATTTTCACAATTTTACATGTTAAAATCTACCCATAATCTATGTAATTAACTTATATTGGATAGAAATAACTTACCTTCAATACCTAGGTGAAAACCCCTCTCTAAGAATCTCCAAAATCGCCCAAGAAGTGAAAGAAATGGGTCAAAAATGGCCTAAGTCCCGTATTAAATGAACCTCACTGCCTCTAGGACTTCCGCTTCTGCGGCTCCACTTATGCGAAAAAAGCCTCGCAGATGCAGCTGTCCCTCATTTGGCCTGTTCTGTATCTGCGGACCACTGGCTCGCTTCTGCGTGACCACTGCTACGATGCGCGTGCCGCACCTACGGCTTTGGCCGCTTCTGCTGTTGCTTCCATTGCACCTGCGCGTTCGCAGGTGCGCACCATTGGCCCCATCTGTGATTTCTGGGCTGCCCACGCTGGCCACTTCTGCGAGCTTGCACCTACGGCTGGCCCTCCATAGGTGCGATAGCACCAGAAGCTGGATGCTTCAGCTATTGATCCAAGGCCAAACGTCTTTCGCGCATCATCCAAATGGCACCCGGGGCCCCCGAGGCCCCATTCAAACATACCAACAAGTTTGTGATCATGAGACGGACTTGCTCGAACCCTTGGAATGCGGAAAACAACACCAAAATCAAGAATCACACCCCAAACCAAATCGAATCAACTTATGGACTTCAAGTTCTTCCAACTTGCTCCGAACGCGCCGAATCATACCTAAACTACTGAAAATGGCACCAAATTTTGCGTGCAGGTCTTAAATCACCATACGAAACTATTCCCAGGCTCGGATCCCAGACGGGCCTAGATAACAGCAAAACCTACTCTAAACCAAATTTAAAGAACTTTTAAACCTTCAATAAGCCAACTTTCATTTTTAGGGGCCGAAATGCTCCTGGGTCATACAAAACCCGATCCTAACACATACCCAAGTCCAAAATCATCATACAAAGCTATTGGGACCGTCAAATCTCAATTCTGAGGTCGTTCACTAGAAATGTTGACCAAATTCAAACATAGCCCTTTAAAGCCAATACTAAGGAACTAAGTGTTCCGATTTCAATCCGAACCCTTCCAAATTCGAATAACCATCCCCGCAAGTCATAAAACAGTAAAAGCACATACGAGGAGTCTTATTTAGGGGAACGAGGATCTAGAAAGCGAATGACCGGTCGGGTCATTACATTCTCCACCTCTTATACAAATGTTCGTCCTCGAACGGGTCTAGAATCTTACCTGGAGTGCTGAATAGGTGTGGATATCTACTCCGTATGTCCTCCTCGGCCTCCCAAGTCGCCTCCTTGACTGGTTGGCCCCTCTACTAAACTTTTACCACAGGAATCTTCTTGGACCTCAGTTGGCAAACCTATCTGTCAACAATGGCAACTGGCTCCTCTTTATAACCCAAGCTCTCATCTAGCTGAACCGTGCTCAAGTCTAACACATGTGACCTGTCGGCATGATACCTCCGGAGCATAGACACATGGAGAACCGGATAAACTCCCGATAGACTGGGAGGCAAAGCAAGCTCTCCAACTCGTCTTAACACCTCAAATGGACCTATAAACCTTGGGCTCAACTTGCCCTTCTTTCCGAACCTCATGATTCCCTTCATCGGCGAGACCTTTAAGAGAACCTTCTCACTCACCATAAATGATAAATCACATGCCTTCTGATCCGCGTAACTCTTATGTCTAGATTGTGCTTTGCAAAGTCGCTCCAGAATCAACTTCACCTTTTTCAAGGCATCCTTTACTAAATCAGTACCATATAACTTAGCCTCGTCGGGCTCAAACCATCCTATGGGCGAACGACATCGCCGACCATATATAGCTCAAATGGAGCCATCTCGATGTTTGACTAATAACTGTTGTAAGCAAACTCGGCCAAAGTCAAGAATCGATCCCACTGCCCTTTGAAGTCAATCCACGTGCTCTGAGAATATCCTCCAAGATCTGAACTATCCGCTCCAATTGCCCGTCGGTCTGCGGATGAAAGGCTGTGTTGAGCTCTACCCGGGTCCCCAACTCACTCTGTACTGCCCTATAGAAATGTGAAGTGAACTGAGGGCCTCTATCTGATATGATTGAAATAGGCACACCATGCAACCAAACAATCTCCTGAATGTAAATCTAGGCCTGCCTCTTTGAAGAATACGTGGTCCCAACCGAAATGAAGTGTGCCGACTTGGTCAACCTGTCGACAATGACCCAAACTGCATCAAACTTCTGCAAGGTCCACGAAAACCCAACTACGAAGTCCATAGTAATGCGCTCCCATTTCCACTCAAGTATAGTCATCTGCTGGAGTAGGCCACCTGGCCTCTGATGCTTATACTTAACATGTTGGCAATTTAGGCACCTCGCCACATACTCAACTATGTCTTTCTTCATCTGCCGCCACCAATAATGCTGCCTCAGGTCGCGATACATCTTCTTAGAACCTGGATGAATAAAATATCGAGAACTGTGTGCCTTCTCTAGGATCTTCTCCCTCAAGACATCAACATTAGGAACAGATAGGCGACCCTGGAGTCGAAGAACACCATCCTCACTGACAATAACCTCCTTGCACCACCCTGCAGTACCATCTCTCTAAGAACCAACAAGTGCGGATCATCAAACTGACGAGCCTTGATCTGCTCGAATAGTGAAGACTGGGCGACAACTTATGCAAGAACTCGGCTGGGCTCTGAAATATCCAACCTCACAATTCTGTTAGCCAAGGACTGAATGTCCAAAGCTAGTGGCCTCTCCTATGTTGAAATGAATGCCAAACTACCCATACTCTCCGCCTTCCTGCTCAATGCATTTGCAACTACATTCGCCTTTCCCGGATGATAAGGATGGTAATATCATAATCCTTTAGTAACTCTAGCCACCTGCGCTGCCTCAAATTAAGATCCCTCTGCTTGAACAAACATTGCAAGCTGCGATGATCGGTGTAAACCTCATAGGACACCCCATTAAGATAACGCCTCCAGATCTTAAGAGCATGAACAATCGTGGCAAACTCCAAATTGTGTACAGGGTAATTCTTCTCGTGGGCTTCAGCTAACGTGAAGCATATGCAATAACTCGCCCCTCCTGCATCAATACACAACCCAAACCAATGCGTGAAGCATCGCAATACACAGTATACATCCCTGAACCGAAAGGCAATACTAAAACTAGTGCTAATTTCAATGCGGTCTTGGAAGCTCACCTCACAATCGTCGGACCATCAGAACGGAGTACCCTTCTGGGTCAATCTAGTCAAAGGTGCTGCAATAGATAAAAGCTCTCCACAAATCAGCGATAATAACCTGCTAACCCCAAGAAGCTCCTGATCTCAGTCACCATGGTAGGACGAGGCCAACTCTGAACTGTCTCGATCTTCTTAGGATCTATATTAATACCCTCACTCGATACAACATGCCCCAAGAATGCCACAGAATCTAACCAAAACTCACACTTGGAGAACTTAGCATATAGCTTCTGTTCTCGCAAGGTCTGAAGCACCACTCTCAAATGTTGCTCGTGCTTCTCCATGCTACACGAGTAGATCAAAATATCATCAATGAAGCCAATGACAAAAGAATCAATATATGGCCTGAACAGCCAGTTCATCAAATCCATAAACGCCGCCGGGGCTTTAGTCAAACCGAAAAATATCACTAGAAACTCATAATGGCTATATCTAGTCCAGAAAGCCGTCTTCGAAACATCCGAATCCCGAATCTTCAACTGATGGTACCCCGATCTCAAGTCGATCTTAGAAAATACTCTGGCACCCTACAACTTGTCAAATAAATCATCAATACGCAGCAATGGATACTTGTTCTTGATGCTAACTTTGTTCAACTGGCAGTAATCAATGTACATCTGCACAGTCCTATCTTTCTTCTTCACAAATAATACTGGTGCACCCCAGGGTGATACACTCGGTCTGACTAACCCCTTTGCTAGCAACTCCTCAATTTGTTCCTTCAATTCCTTTAACTCTTTCGGAGCCATGCGGTACGGTGGGATAGAGATAGGCTGGGTACTTGGAGCCAAATCAATACAGAAATCAATATCACGATCTGGTGGCATGCCTGGAAGATCAGAGGGAAACACATCGGAGAACTTCCAGACTACGGGCACTGAATCAATCACCGGAGTCTCTGTAGTAGTACCTCAAACATAAGCTAGATAAGCCAAACACCCCTTCTCGACCATGTGTCGAGTCTTGAGAAAAGATATAACCCGACTAGATGCAATGATAGACGAACCCCTCCACTCCAATCTAGGAAACTCTAGCATCGCCAAGGTAACAGTCTTGGCATGGCAATCAAGAAATATATACCAATTTGAAGATTTGACTCTCCTCATTCTCTCCGTACAAGGCGACGAGAGTGAACAATGCATCGCCTGAGCAAATGCTCGATTCCCCTCCGTCCACCGGTGGAAAACCACCGGACCAGCACCAAGAAATGCGGCTTTCAAGTGCGCATCATCCCCAACAATTTTCATCTAAAAACAACAACCCAGCTGCTACAGATTTGCAAGAAACCGGAGGAAGCACTGTAGCACAAAATCGCCTGGGAACTATCATCAGATCTTCACTCGATTTAGAGCCAAGTCAAGCCATTACAAGTACGGAAAATCTTTCTGCAAAGCCACATAAATGTCCTCGCCAATATTTGGAAGCTCTCACCGCTAGAAATGAGAGCATTGACCATCTGAACTGTCAGGAACATCAGTTGGTCGAACAAGATGATACACAAAATAAATTGACCGAAAACCAAGACAAATTGATTTCTGCTGCTCAGGAAACTGATTTCAGACCTTCACACCAGAGGACTAGTGAACCAATCGTCGCAATAGTGCAAAAGAAATGTCAACAGTATCGCGCCCACCGGGTGTTCGCCAAAATGCACAAGACATTTCTGAGGCTCAATTGAAGGCTGGGGCTACTCCTCAACAATCTCTTGCTCATATGGAGGTGATTCGTCAATCAAAAATGCAACAAGCACCTCAACAACCTACTGATCATAGACCTCCCCTTGCTGCTGAAATACAGTCTATAGACGGTAAGGACCCATTGCTTCACGTATCTCAAAAGGCAGCAATCACCAGCTCCAATGCTTCCACAAGTATCAGTAATAGTGGCAATGTTACTAGTGACCAATTTCAACCACCTCCTTCAGGAACCAAGACCATCAATGATGTTGTTCTGCTGTCAGTTACTATGCAAAATCAGGCCAAAATACAACCTTCAACATCAACACAAGCTCCCGTTAAGATATCCTCCAAATTTGACAAGCCAAAAAGTTCCAAAAAAGAACCAAAGCAATCAAGTAGAGATCCAATACCCCCACTTAATACCACACCACCATCTCAAGCTACAACAACCACCACCAAGCCATCTCAACCTAACACCAGTAACACAAAAAGTAAAACACAAACCAGTCCAAATCCACCTCCCCCTACTATCACTCAATCCTTTGTCACTAGACTAAGAGCCAGACATGAAGCTAAAATTGCTCCAGTACAATTCACTCCACCAGTAATTACCACAAAATAAGGGAAACCTGCTGTGATCTTCAAAAGGGAAGACTACATGATCAAATTTGCAGAAAGATGTAAGTTCACTATGGTAGGAAAATTCCTTAATACCATGCTAAGAATGGAAGTAATTAGAAAGAGCTTCATAGCCCAGACTGACCTTAGAGGTGGTGTTAAGATAGCACATTTCAATGCTAGAACTGTTTATATTGATCTAGACAATGAATATGATCGTGCCACAGTTTGGACCAAGCAGTACATGGACATTCAAGGACAAATGATGAAGTTGGAAGCTTGGAATCTTGCCTTTAAACCAAATGAAGACTCACCAATTGTACCTATATGGACTGTCATTCCTGAATTTCCATGGCACTTGTATTATATGAAGATCTTAACTCCATTGCTATCACCTATTGGCAAAGCTCTCTTCTTAGACCTTGCTTCTTTTCAAAAAACCAGAGGTAGTCTTGCCAAGATTAAAATGCAGATTGACCTGACTAAAGAGAGACCTACTCATGTATGGCTGGGCTATGATGAGGATATCAGTGGTGAGGGCCAATGGCTAGAGATCCAATATGACAATCTCCCAGAATACTGCATATACTACAAACACCAAGGTCATGCTATCCACAATTACCAAAGTAAATTGAAGAAAGAGGAACAACAAAGGAAAAAGGATGAAGCAACAACTGTCACTAACACTCCACAGCTCTCCAATCAAAATTCCTCCAAAGATAGGCAGACAACGGGTCCACAAAAGATAAGTGCAAAACACCAAAAACCAGAGGAACCTCAAAGAAGTGCAGAATACCAAACAGCAGGAGCTTCTCCTTCAAATGATGAATGGAAAATACAAAACAAAAAACACTTCAAAGGTACCTCACAAACCAGTAAGAAACAACAGCAAATTTATCTACCAAAGCATAATGGAGCACAACTTGCGGTTGCAGCAAACTTGTCATTCAGCAAGATCACACATCCAGGTACTAGCTCTACTCCTTATCCTTTTGTATCACACCCCCACATCCCCCCTGTCAAGTCTGCTATCAATGAAGTTACTGGAGGAATGGAGGGTGGTCAGGAGAAACCTAGATCAATACAGGCTGGGGCACCTTGTGGGGCTGGGATTCCTCATGTTTTGCGTTAGTGTGCAAATGCACAATTGGCTGACCATAGGATGGACCAACCTCTCACCTCTGTACATGTCCCACTTGATAACACAGAGATACAATCAGTTACTACAAGGAAAGAAGACATTTATGAGTTAAACAGCTCAGAAGAAGATATACCATATCAACACAATGAGGCTACAAAGAGACTCATGAAAGGAAAAGCTCCTGCAGTAGCAGAATTCAGCGTACAATCCCCAAAATCCAAAACTAAGCAAAGTCAAAAGAAAAGAAAAGGCATGAGAAAACAAAACACAGGAATCATCATTAATGAACAAAATGAAAACCCCCAGGATCTCACAGTTTCACCTCAAGGTCCAGTTCCACAACTACAAGGAAACCTTGAGAGTGGCTCTGCTAAAAAGTCATTATCATTCAAATATTGATCCTTCATTATCACCACAATCACTGAAGGTTCAAGCTTACGATGATAGAGAAGGAAATGTCTCTCTTCATATACAAGCCAATTCCTCTGTCCCATTGGAAGAGTGCCCTATGAACGAACACCCCCCAGAACTTGATTAGTACAGACCTATCCTCTCAGAAGATGAGATGAGTGGAAGAATTGAGGAGGAAGGTGAACTTGGTGAAGCATCAGAGGATGGCCAACATTGTGACCTCCTAGTGGATGCCATCAATGGGGAATATCAACATCATGATGTGATTAACAACCATGGTCTATCCCCTAGAGCATATAATCCATCACCAAGGCTTACAAGAAGCAAATCTGCAAGAAGTAACACTGCCCCACCAAAAAGCAAACTCCCCTCCCTTTTTTAATGATTAGTACACTCACTTGGAATATCAGAGGTATCATATCCTTTGGAGTCATTGCGAGACTCAAAACATTAAAACACATCCACAAACTTTCCTTCATAGCTCTCCTGGAACCTTTCCTGGATACCTCTCACATCAACCACTATAAAAACCAATTATCCATGCAGCATGCTACTTCAAACATCAACAATAAAATATGGATTTTCTGGGATCAGGATTTCTCAGGCGTTGTATTAGACCATGATGAACAACAAATCACAGTAAAACTTAGACATGCTGAGGCTGCTGACATTCTACACATCATTGTTATCTATGCTAAATGTACACCTGTACTAAGGAGACCACTATGGGATACTCTCAGATCTAAAGCTTTGAATACCAATGTCCCATGGTGTGTCATTGGAGATTTCAATGTGATAGCTTCAATTGAAGAGAAAACAGGTGGTATTCCATATTAGATCAGTGAAAGTCTGGATTTCTTGAGCATGATTGAAGATTGTGGACTCACTGACCTTGGCTACTATGGACCTAAATACACCTGGTCTAATGGCAGAGGTCCTTGCTCAATTGTATGGAAAAGATTAGATAGAGGACTAGCCAATGACAATTGGCTTGCTACACATCCTGCTACCACCATTACTCATTTGGCTGCTACAGGATCAAATCATTCACCCCTCCTCATAGAATTAAATGTCAGAACAGACAATGCTTCCTTCCTACCACTGGTTCAGGAAATTTGGAATAGAAGATACAGTGGAAATGCAATGTGGATCTTTCACCAAAAAACTAAAGCACTCTGCACTACCCTTTCCAAATGGTCAAGGCAGGAATATGGTGAAATTTTTCAAAAAGCAAAGGAATTTGAAGAAAAACTTTGAAAAGCAGAAGAAACTTGGGCACAATCTAATAAAGAAACAGATAGAGTCATAGCCCATGAACTCAAGGCTCAATATGTTAGCCACCTAAAGATTGAAGAAGCTGTGCTTAAAAAGAAAACTCAGTTGCAATGGTTCAAAGAAGGAGATGCTAATTCCAAATACTTCCACAGCCTGATCAGAGGCAAGAGAAGGAAACTGTATATCCATAAAATCAAAAATGAAGATGATGATTGGATATATGGAGATGAAGCAATTGGTGAAGCAGCTTGTGATCATTTTCACAACTTATTCACTGACAATAGGGGAGTAATTAGAGAAGACCTCTTATCCTGCATACCAACACTGATTACAGATTCAGATAATGTCACTCTCGATAAAGAACCTACCATTGAAGAACTCAAGAACATTATTTTTTTAATGAACCCCATCAGTGCTGCTGCTCCTGATGGCCTTAATGGAAAGTTCTTCCAACACTGTTGGGAAATCATTCAATATGATCTTTTCAATGTCATAAATGCCTTTTTCTGTGGTCAATCACTGCCCAGATATATGACACAGGCATTTTTGGTACTTCTTCCTAAGGTGGAATTCCCTAATACTCTAGCTGAATTCAAACCAATCAGTTTGATTAATTTCATCAACAAGATCATATCCAAGCTCATAAGTTCCAGACTGGCAACTATACTCTCTAAAATCATATCTCCTAACCAAACTGGCTTTATAAAAGGCAGAAGCATTGCTGAGAACATTATGCTTGCACAGGAGATTGTCCAAGGAATCAAAAAACAAAATATAGGTGCAAAGTAGTGATCAAGTTGGATATGGCAAAAGCATATGACAGGGTTTCATGGTCTTTCACCTGGATCATGATGAGAAGGATGGGCTTCAGTGAACAGATCATTGATATGGTGTGGAGAACACTATCCAACAATTGGTATTCTGTAATTGTTAATGGTACAAGATATGGTTTTTTCCACTAGACAAGAGGTCTCAAACAAGGTGACCCATTATCTCCCTCATTATTCATATTAGGGGCTGAACTGCTTTCAAGAATGCTGAATAATCTCACACATGAAAATGGGACCTCAGATCACACACTTGAGCTTTGCTGATGACGTGATCATTTTCACATCTAGGTGTAGGAAATCACTGCAAAACGTTATGAAAGTTCTTCATAACTATAAGCAGACATCTGGCCAACAAATCAACAAAAGCAAAAGTCACTTTCTCACTGCTCCTTTTGCCTTTCAATACACAATTAAAAGAATTCAGCAGGTAACTAGTTTTACCAGGAAGGAATACCCCATCACCTAGTTATGCTACCCTCTCTACATTGACAAGAAAAGAATTGTTCACTTTAACAGTCTCATCTCTAAAGTGGTCAGTAGGATCAGAGGTTGGCAAGGTAGACTGTTATCGTATGGAGGCAGATTAACCTTGATCAAACATGTCCTTCAATCACTTCCCATACATCTTTTATCAGCTGTCTCTCCACCAAAGACTGTCCTAAAACAAATTGAAAAGATGGCTGCAAACTTCTTCTGGGGTATGGACAAAGATAGAAACAAATACCACTGGGCTTCATAGCACAAGCTGTCCTATCCTATGGAAGAAGGTGGTATAGGGTTAAGATCCATACATGATATTTGTAAAGCCATGGAATATAAACAGTGGTGGTGGTTTAGAACAAGACAAACCTTATGGAGTTAGTTTCTTCTTGCCAAATATTGCAAAATATCACATCCTATATCCAAAAAATGAAATTCTGGGCAATCCTAAACATGGAGAAAGATGATGATCAACAAGAAAATAGCTGATAACCACATCTATTAGAGACTACATTCAGGGAACTGTAGCTTCTGGTGGGACAATTGGCTTGGCATTGGACACTTAGCTAGCTTCAAACAAGATGGTGGTAGACCTGGCAACATCAAAGTTTCACAACTATGGAATAATGGACAATGGGACATCCAGAAGCTAAACCAAAAAGCACCTAGGAATATGATACCTCACATCATACAAACACAGATTCATTACAACCCCCATCTCCCTGATAGATTAGTATGGCAACTTAATGCCTCAGGAGATTTTTCTTGTGTATCAGCATGGTCTGTCCTGAGAGAAAAGAAGCAAATCCTTCTCACCAATAAAATGACTTGGCATAAGAAAATCCCCTTTAAATGGTCATTTTGCTTATGGAGAGCTCTGAGGAATAAGTTGCCTACAGATGATAGAGTAGCTAAATTTCGACCTCTTACTGTTAACAAATGTGTCTGCTGCAGGAAACCAAGGGCTGAGACAGTGGACCACATTTTTTGCACTGGTCAATTTGCCAGGTTCATCTGGAAACATTTAAATGCACCTGTGGGCATCCAAAGTTATATGCTACCATTAAGAATGACCTTAATGAAATAGTGGACCCAAAAAAGGAACAATGAAATACAAAAACTGGTTTTAGACACAATGCCAATTATAATCTGTTGGAACCTTTGGAAAAACATATGTGCTACTAAATATGGGGGAAAAACTTCATCTGTAACAAGAGTATTATACTCCATCTACTCTGATCTTACATTATTGCTCAAAGCATCCTATGGAAATATCAAATGGCCAAGAAATTGGTCTGAGATATACCCTAGCATAGAGATGCTGAAACACCATACCACCGTACAGCAGGTCACTTGGCGTAAACCAATAATGGGTTTTGTTAAAGTGAATACAGATGGCAATGCTCTGAGCAATCCTAGGAAAATTGGACCTGGAATCATTGTTAGAGATCATGAAGGGAGATTCATCCATGCAATTTCAAGCCCCTTGGGAAAAGGTACCAATAATCTAGCAGAAGTTGAAGCAACATACATTGGTATCAAATGGTGCATTGAAAATGGCTACACTAGAATTCATCTAGAAACTGACTCTCAAATGCTCATTCAGTGGCTAACTGGCAAAGCTGTCTCACAATGGACTTTATACATGCTGATACAAAAGATCAACAATCGGAAACAGCAATGTGAAGAGTTGTAATACTCACATGTTTTTAGAGAAGCTAACTGCCCAGCTGATGCTCTCTCAAAATGGAGTCATGAGCTAAGCTCAATGACACATTACAACAATCAACTGGATCTGCCTGCACAAATAAGAGGACAGATATACCTTGACCTTAATGCCACACCAGCTTTCAGACATAGGAAAGCCAAAAAGATCAATTTTCCACCACAGTTGCTCCCTGCCAGTTATGATGGAAATGAATAGTAATAGCATGTGCAAGAGATTAATACATATAATTCAGATCACCATCCCACAAGAACACAGAAAGATCAACAGAGAAAATTTCAAGCAGGAACACTTATGGAACAGGGCACACTCCGTAGTAACACTTCTTGTTTTCTTTTTGTATTGGCAGTATTTTGCAGGTGCAAGACATAGAACTAACTCACTGCTGCAACTACAAAGGCTGACACTAATAGATATGATGTCAAAAATTCTGCAATTGCAGCAACCTTTCTGGCCCTCCTCTCCCAGCCTTACCACCATCCTTAGCACACAACCACTGCTACCTGCACAACACCCCTGCTCACCAGAAGCACAAGAACCTGAAAAGACACACAGAAATAACCAGGACCATAGACAACAACAGCACCTCTACCAACAACATCCCTCCCCAGTCTGATTTTTCAACCAAACAGCCAGGAAAAACTAAAACATGCCAAAAATCCCCCATAAGCAACACCAGATCCTTCATAGACTCAACTGGAACAGTCATCCAACACAAATGGCATCCACAACACACAAGAATCTGAACCCAAGCAATGGTTGTGAACAATCCTTCCCTCTAACCTGTTTGCTAATTTTACAGGAAGACTGGCTTGCCTAGTGTACTACTAAAGGTGTAATGTATGATAATGTTCATCATATCATTACCCTGGTAATAATTATGGCCGCCGGTAGCAGCAACAGAAGACAACCATCTTCTCAGCAGCAGCCACAAATCACATCAGCACAGCAACAACCAGCTACGGAAACACAAAAAGCAGATAGCTTGGATGGATTCAGGTTATTGCTACAATTTCAATGTGTGGTATTAGCACTCTTAGTGCTCATTCTATTGCAATTGCAGCAATCACTATGGACCCTCCTCCATACCATTGTTCATAGGAGCAACACAATGCAGCATCCCCACAAACACCACACAGCTAACACAACTGTCCCACAACAGTAGCAGCAACAGCATTAGCAACAGCAGCAACATCAGTAGCAGCAATACCAGCAACAGCAGAAAGATGGACAGCCACTCATCAAGCCATAGATACATTAAGCCAGCAAGTCATCATCACATGCAACTAGAAGGAGATATCAAATGATCAATACAATCAAATACCCATGTTAACCAATCTCACAGAAACAGCAGACTACTCAGAAGCAGCAGCTTACACAGACAGACACTCAGCCAGTCACCAACTCATAAAACACAGGCCACACACAGAGAACCATGCAAGAGACATCCTAAGGATACAGACACAGCGTGCTTACATAAATTGCTCACCATAGACCAACAACAAAAGCAGAAACACAGCCACAACTCTCCCAGTAACCACAAGCAGATTTCTCAATACTCCAAGTTATTGCTACAATTGCAATGTGTGGTATTAGCACTCTTAGTGCTCATTCTATTGCAATTGTAGCAATCACCATGGTCCCCTATCCACATTACCACTCACAGGATCAACACACAGCACCTCTACAAGCACCAGAAAGATAACACTCAGCTTCACAGTAGCAGCAGCAGCAACAGCAACATCAGCAACAACAGCAACAGCAGCAGTAGCAGCAAGATGAACAGGTACTCACCACAGCAACAGCTACAGGTCATAGAAGCACAAGAAAAGCAGCAAGCTACAGCAACACAAAAAGTAGGAACTCAACACAAGCAACACACAGATACACATGAGGACCCTAGGGAATGTAAAAACCTTAGAAGCAACCACAATTACAGCAGCAGACATCAACAGCAGACTACAGTGCAGGAAGAGCCTAGAAGCACAAATCTACCTTACCTGCAATGGCAGTCCAATACCACATGCACCAGACATTGCCAGTACCACTGTTCAGTTACATGGCTCTTTTTTGCTAGCCATCTTCAACTCTGCTTTTTTTGCTATCAATGCCAAAGCAAAGTTGAAGATTGCTATTACTTGCTATCTGACACATCAATTAGAAGATTCCCATTTTTTGCTAGAAATAGATCCTACGGCACATGGAGGATACTATTTCAAACCACTTACTCAGTAGATTTAGGAATATATGTACTTTTTTGTATAGATGACCTAGATTCACTTCACACTGTTTTTGTACATATGATTGTCTAACAATGTTATAAGATAGATAATCATCACATCATCATAGGTCTAACCCATCATAGTTATTTAAGCACACTTGGTTCTCAAGTTTGGATGACCAAGAGTGTACACCTTTTTTACCGGGAGGTAAGGTTTATGTCCCCCTCCATTTCTGTACTTTATGTTTTATATA
>MCJB01049245.1:32149-80133 GCA_002018475.1 Nicotiana obtusifolia
GAAAATTTACACTAGGCATGCTTCTTAGTGGATTTATAAAAAAAAAAAAAAAAAAAAAAGAAAGCCCAGGATGATCTCAAAGTCGGTCATATCGAGTAACAGAAGATCTGCTCTAGTCTTATAACCACATAATGTAACAATGCAGGATCAGGGCTAGATACCTGTCCGAAGTGATCGAAGCACTTTTATTTCTAAAATCCTAACTGTGTACCGGTCCGAAGTGATCGGAGCACTTTGGATTATTGAAGGAAAATCGGGTTGTGTACCGATCCGAAGTGATCGGAGCACTTGAATGAAAAAAGGAAATCTGGGCTGTGCAACGGTCCGAAGTGATTGGAGCACTTTGTATGTAACATCGGCTAGTAGTTACAGTTCTGATGCGATATCAGAGCATTTGAAAATCTAAAATACCCGTATTACTAACACTTATCTATACATGACTTACTTATGCTACTTGAGCCTTCTTAATCATATTAAAGATTATGTGTAGAGTTTGTTGTGATATTTGAAAAAGACAGCTCTTGAAATGTTGGATTGCTTATTTATGCGATAACTTTGATTATTTCTAATGAATCATATTCTTCTTACTCATCCATTTTGATTATATTTATGCGTCCTACCTTGCTTGGTATCGGTATACATCGGCTTGCTAAGAATGAGTGAAATTGCACGAAGGGTATTTTCGTGCAGTGCGGATGAGTGATTTATGCATAAAGGGTGTTTCTGTCCAATTTAATAATATATTGGCATGAAGAGTGTTTCCGTGCAAGTGATAATGAGAGTTCATAGCATGAAGGATATCTCTGTGCAAGTGGGAAGAGAGTTCATGGCACAAAGGATGTTTTTGTGCAAGGGAGGATGAGAGTTCATGGCACGGTAGGTGTCTCCTTGCAGGTGAGGATAAGATACATGCATTGTATCATGTTTCTTTTTCCCTCATATACATGTATATGTATTCTGTCTTGATTGTTACCGTTACTTGTGGACATCTTACCTTGTTGTTGCTATTACTTATGTCCACCTGCTTGGTCTGTTGTTATTACTTAGGGACATTATGTGTTGTTTGTTATGTTGCTTATGTGTATTCTATCTTGTCTGTAAATATTGCCTATATGCCTCCTACCTTGTTTGCAATTTTTACATCTATATCTTCTATCTTATTTGCTACTACTATCGACAGGTCTTCTATATTGCTTGTTATTACTATCTGCATGCCTTCTCTCTTGTTTGTTACTGCTATCTATGTGCCTTTTATCTTGTTTGTTACTACTATCTATATGCCTTCTATCTAGTTTGTTACTATCATCTACATGCCTTCAACCTCGTTTATTGTTGTTACATCTATGTCTTCTACCTTATTGTTATTGTTAGCTATATGCCTTCTAGCTTGTTTGATGTTGTTATACATGTGATTGGTGAGGAATATTAGTGTTGCATGAAGGGTTTTCCCGTGCTTGGTAAGAATGAAATAAATGCACGAAAGGTGTTGCCGTGCCATTTGATTTGATATCTTGTACATATTTCTCTTTTTATGCGGATTTGTAAATTTGACTCTATTGTTTTATTGGATATTGTTTCATCCCCTAGTTTGAGTTGTTAAGAAAAGGTTTCGTTGTGATATTTGAGAAACTGTCATGACCCAAATCCCACTATAGGCCGTGATAGCGCCCAACACTACTGTCACGATCCAAAATCCAACCTGTCGTGATGACACCTAACTCAACCCGCTAGGTAAGCCAAATAACAATAGAACACAATATAGTAATAATGCCAAGAGTCAGGAAGGAAATAACTAAATTATATACAACTCCCCAAGGACTGGTAGTATAAGTCATGAGCCACTAAGACTTAGATTTTACAAAACTGAAATGAAATAAATATATGTTTGAAATGTATATGAACAAAATTCGAATCTAAAGCTACCAAGGATAAGTGATAGCCATAACTGGAACGCAGGTACATCTTCAATGCCAGCCCTCGCAATAAACAGCAACATCAACACCAAGATCTGCACGCAAGGTGCAGAAGTGTAGTATGAGTACAGCCGACCCCATGTACTCAATAAATATCTAACTAACCTCGATGAGATAAAAGAAGCAAGACTATAGATTATACTCAGTAACACCTGTGCAGTTCAAAATTTCAACAAGTATGGAACAGATATATGATCAAATCAGGAAATCTCAGTTAAAACCATTTTAATGCTCATAATTCTTGGTTTTAAAGTGTTCCGCTCAGTCAACAATCCAGCATATAAGGGAGATATACAAGTAAATCAGGTAAACAATCAAGAAAATTGCAAGTAAAGATGAAATACAATAACCAAACATCAGTCCTTTGCGGCGCACAACCCGATCCAATAATAGTAACCAGCTCTCCCAGAGCTCACATCAACCAGAAACCCGTTGGTTTCTCACAATCCTCGTGTACAACATCAAGAGAGAAACATGAGAGGGTGACCCTAGGGGAATGGATCCGCATCCACACGCTGCATAGACAATTCACGTGCTGATAATATCAACTTCATGGACAACTCACGTGTTGCACGGACAACTCGCGTGCTATAATATCAGTATCTAGATTCGCACGGATAACTCACGTGTTGCACAGACAACTCACATGCTAATAATATCAATATCTGGATCCGCACGGACAATTCATGTGCTAACATCACAATCCGCCTGGCATGGTCACAGGCACAATATCATAATCCGCCCGGTATAGTCACTGGCATAACAATACAATCCGTCCGGCGTGGTCACGGGCATATCAACACAATTAGCTCAGCGTGGTCACATGCATATAACTACAATTCGCCCGGCGTGGTCACAGGCATCTAGTCCAAATCATATAACACAGAAGCAAGTATACAAGAACGCATGTATATGATGGATAAATAGCAGATTTCATGCTCCTGGACTGGTATAATTACATGCTAAAGTGTAGGCATGTGCAATGTGTGCTATCATAGCTCAAATTGGCAATTTATCATAGAAATAGCAACTACCAAGTTTATTCAAGGAATTAGCCTCTTCGTAATCTCAAACATGGCTCAAACAGTTCACAACAATGATACAAATATGAGAAATATTGTAGCTTAAATTTTGACAGTCTAACTCTAGGCATATCATATCCTAAGCACTACCGCGAGCATGGATAAATACCCCGATGCTCGCACATGGGTTCAAACCCCACATATATGTGCACCCATAGCATGTAGCTATCATAAATAATTCAGGCAACTAGTGCCTCAATCAAGTTTGCCAACATTTGCAAGATAACCAATCCACAAGTATGCCTCAGAACGAAACCAATACAACATGTAACCATGCAATCAAATCGTTGATAGAAGACTCCCCCACTTGGCTCAAAGCCGTAAATTAAAACACTCGATAACTCACAATGCCCATAATCTATTACTGCCATAATACCGCAATGAGATTCAACTAAATCTTTCATGAGCTCATGTAACACAAACCATATAATACCTCAAATCATCTGCTAAGTTCGCATTCATCCTCGTGACGGTCAGTTCAACTTTCTCAACCAATCTAAACTCAAATCGCAACACCTATACCCACTGGTAGAAAAGAAAGCTTCCACACAACATCATAAGCATCACTCATCCGTAGATTACCCCGCAAGTGATAACCCACTTGCTTAACCTCAAACTGGCATCTCTCTATACCCTTTCACAGCCACAACTATTACGCAGTCACTTAATCTTCCGGAATTTAAACTCATCAACAAGACATGAGAATCTACTTCGCCCCACAAATGAAATAACACGAAAGAATCTCTCAAAAACCTTCATAACTCAAGATTGTATGACACACAAGGGAGAATTCAAGCATCCAATAGACATCTTCACATCTCAAGCAAACTCTTCTCGTCACATTCAAACCATCTGAACACATCTCACAGTCACATCATACTCGTCATATAGCCATCCAACCACTCACTGAGTCATCAATCCCACTCCTAGGAACACAACCGGACACATAAGTCCAAAAGCACACGCTCGCACAACTGAACTACTGAGCGTAAGCTGCGGTCTAAACATGTCAAGTCCTCCAGACTGGCCTATCGTCTAAACACAGAAAACACATCTCACACCTCATCCATAGAATCACAAGCCGTCAATGTACAACTGATACCGAGCGCTCTCATACGCATACAAGTGCTTGGAAGGAATTCAAAAAGATACGCTTCAAGCTGATTTAATGCCGCACGATAAGGAAAGAAAGATGGGAAGTTTATCCTAGATGCCTTGTAGCCTCTCTAATATAGGTATGGACGTCATCATACCAATCCGCAAGATTCTACTAGACACTTGATCATGACTCGTAGAACTACTGAACCTCGAGCTCTGATACCAACTTGTCACGATCCAAAATCCAACCCGTCGTGATGGCACCTAACCCAACCAGCTAGGTAAGCCAAATAACAATAGAACACAATAGAGTAATAATGCTAAGAGTCAGGAAGGAAATAACTGAATTTTATACAACTATCCAAGGACTGGTAGTACAAGTCATAAGCCACTAAGACTTAGATTATACAAAACTGAAATGAAACAAATATATGTTTGAAATGTATATGAACAGAATTCGAATCTAAAGCTACCAAGGACAAGTGATAGCCATAACTGGAATGCAGGTACATTTTCAATGCCAGCCCTTGCCATAAACAGCAGCATCAACACCAAGATCTGCACCCAAGGTGCAGAAGTGTAGTATGAGTACAGCCGACCCCACGTACTCAATAAGTATCCTAACTAACCTCGGCAAGATAAAAGAAGCAAGAACTATAGATGATACTTACTAACACCTGTGCAGTTCAAAATTTCAACAAGTATCGAACAGATATATAATCAAATCAGGAAATCTCAGGTAAAACAATTTTGATGCTCACAATTCTTGGTTTTAAAGTGTTCCGCACAGTCAACAATCCAGCATATAGAGAGATATGAAAGTAAATAAGGTAAACAGTCAAGGAAATTACAAGTAAAGATGAAATGCAATAACCAAATATCAGTCTGTTGCGGCGTGCAACCTAATCCAATAACAGTAACCAGCTCTCCCAGAGCTAACATCAACCAATAAACCCTCGGTTTCTCACAATCCGCGTGTAAACCATCAAGAGTAGAAACATAAGGGTGACCCTAGGGGAATGGATCTGTAGTCCACACGCTGCACAGACAACTCACGTGCTAATAATATCAACTGCACAGACAACTCAGTGTTGCACGGACAATTCACGTGCTATAATATCAATATCTGGATCCGCACGGACAACTCACGTGCTGCACGGACAACTCACGTGCTAATAATATCAATATCTAGATCCTCAAGGACAACTCACGTGCTGCACAGACAACTCACGTGCTAATAATATCAATCCGCACGAACAACTCACGTGCTAACATCACAATCCGCCCGCCGTGGTCACGGGCACAATATCATAATCCGCCCAGCATGGTCACAGGCGTAACAACATAATCTGCCTAGCGTGGTCACAGGCATATCAACACAATTCGCTCGGCGTGGTCACATGCATATAACTACAATTCACCCAGCGTGGTCACATGCATATAACTACAATTCACCCGGCGTGGTCACAGGCATCTAATCCAAATCATATAACACAGAAGCAAGTACATAAGAATGCATGTATATGATGGATAAATATTAGATTTCATGCTCCTGTACTGGTATAATTACATGCTAAAATGTAGGTATGTGCAATGTGTGCTATCATAGCTCAAATCGGCAATTTATCACAGAAATAGCAATTACCAAGTTTATTCAGGGAATTAGCCTCTTCGTAACCTCAAACATGGCTCAAACAGTTCACAATAATAATACAAATATGAGAAATATTGTAGCGTAAATTTAACAGTCTAACTCTGGGCATATCATAGCCTAAGCACTACCCCGAGCATGGATAAATACCCAGGTGCTTGCATATGGGTTCAAACCCCACACATATGCGCACCCATAGCACGTAGCTATGACAAATAATTAAGGCAACTAGTGCCTCAATCAAGTTTAGATAGGATTCTTACCTCAAACAAGCCAAATCCAATACCGAACAAGCCAAACAATACTCTAGAAATGCCATCTCGCGTGTACCGTCCTCTGAACGGCTAGAAACTAGCAAAAAGCAACTCAAGAACATCAAATAATGCCAAAGGAACAAACCCGATCGATAAAAGCTAAATCTTTAAATCATAGCCCAAAGTCAACTAAAAAGTCAAACTCGATCCCGCACCTCAGAACCCGACAAAACTTATAAAATTCGAAAACTCATTCAATTACGAGTCCAGCCATACTAGTTTCACTCAAATCCGACTCTGAACCGATGCTCAAAGCTCGAAAATTCATTTTATTAAATTTTAGGCAAAACCCCCCAAATTTCTATTTTTGAAATCATCAACCAAATGCCAAAAACGAGGATATAATCATGAATATAATCAAAACCGAGTAGAGAACACTTTCTCCAATCCATATGGTGAAAATCGCCTCCAAATTCGCCCAAATACGAGCTCCCCAACTTAAAACGTGAATAAAATTGCCAATCCCTCGATATATAGCTTCTGCCCAAGAATCGTCGCATCTGCGACACACTTAGCCACTTCTGCGACATCGCTTTTGCGACCAAAAACGCACGTCGGCGAAAAACCACTGAACCTTACCCGTTGCACCTGCGAAAAAACCCCCCTTATGTGCACGCGCAGGTGCGACAACAGCTCCCACTTCTATGCCACACTTCGCGTTTGCGGCACATTCCCCGTATCTGTGATGCTGTAGGTGCGCTAAAATCCCGCTTCTGCGGAGGTAGCCCAACTCAGCCTTCGTCGTAGGTGCGACCACATTACCACTTATGCGACCACCGCACCTGCGCAAAACCTACCGCAGGTGCGCAACACCAGAACCAACACTCCTTCAGCAATGCAACATGTGACAAAAATGATCCGAACCACATCCAAAACTTACCCCAACCCCTCGGGACCTCGCCCAAGTATAGCAACAAGTCTCATAACATAACACGAACTTACTCCAGGCCTCAAATCATGCATAACAACATCAAAACCACGAATCGCATCTCAAATCGAACTTAATGAACTTTTGAACTTTCAACTTCCAAAACTCGTGCTGAACCATATCAAATCAACCCGGAATGAACTCAAATTTTTCACATAAGTCCCAAATGACATAACGAAGCTATTCCGATTCTCCAAACCACAATCCCGAACCCGATATTATCAAAATCAATTCTTGGTCAAACTTATGAACATTCCAAACCTTCAAATTTCCAACTTTTTTCAATTAGTGCCAAAACCTTCTCGAAATATACAAATGCAAATCCAGGCACACGCCCCAGTCCAAAATCACCATCCGGACCTAACAGATCCATCAAAACGGGGTCAAATACTCAAAAGTCAAACTTGGTCAACTCTTCCAACTTAAAGCTTCAAACATGAGATTCATTCTTCCAAACCAATTCTGAAGCACCTAAAAACCAAAACCGACAATTCACACAGGTCATAATACATCATACGAAGTTACTCAAGACTTCAAATAGCTGAACGAAATGCTAATGCACAAAATGACCAGTCGGATCGTTATAGCTACCGTTAGGCAAGTCGACCATTAAATCAATATGTTAATAGTAAATCCAAAATGTGTTTCGAAAAAAATTAAAGAAACAAAGAGTGAAAGTTCGTTCGTTTTCATAAAAGGTTTAGATGTTATTATTTTAAATATTCGAAGGTGGCTAAAATATAAACCCGAAATCATAACAGAATACAACCACGAGCAAAATCAAAATCCCTAAGACTCGGTGTCGCAAGTGCATGAGCATTTACTATAAAGTACAATACTACTACAACATTTGTCTGGAATATAAAATAGACACGATAAAATAAATGAACAAGATGGGGACTCCGTGTGCTGCGGGTCATAACATGAAATGCAGCTCACCACAAAATCTCCTCAGCAGTTGCGCCTATGTGCAAAGATGACCACCAAATCATCTGTCTCAGTACCTGCACAATCAGTGCAGAAGTGTAGCATGAGTCCGTAATCAACGCGTACCCAGTAAGTATCTAGCCTAACCCCGAAGAAGTAGTAACGAAGGGTCGACATTGACACTTACTAATGGTCCAATAAATCAAGTACAATAAAAGTAAACATGTATGAAACATGGGAAGTACAACAGTGAAAATAGATATAAGTACATTACAATCCCCAACTAAAGAATAAACACGAAGTCCTCAAATACCAGATACTTCCTCAAATGGAATACAAAATGGTCATCACCAAATAAACGGTCACATCTCAAGTCAGGAAGACTCAAGTACGATGACTCCTTATCAAATATTTCCTACAATTCTGTGGAGGCGAACGGCCCGATCCCATAAGAGTGTTTCATTGAACTACTGAGGCTAGAGGCCCGATCCTATAAGAGTGATACAACATCCTACCGAGGCGAACGGCCCAATCCCATTAGAGTGTGATACATAATCTCGCCGAGACAAAAGACTCGATCCTATAAGAATATGTTACTCTATCGAGGCGAGCGGCCCGATCCCATAAGCGTGTATTACAGGACATTGCCGAGGCAAACGGCCCCATCCCATAAGAGTATTGCTGAGGCGTTCAGCCCAATCCCATTATTATAAAACTTTAACGAGTCCATGACCCCACTCACGAATATACGTGTGAGTTACGAAATTTAAGAAAAGTCATTTTGATCAACATGGCTGCAAGTGGACTGGGTTTAATGGGTTTATGAATACACACAACGCGGGAGAAATTCGTACGGGAAGTACAATTTCCACGACTAATCAAATAGCTCCTCAAGTATTTAAAAGAGGAAGTCCATTACTCTATGCGAGTCTAATCTTAGGCTATAATATAAATTAAAGCATTTAAACAGGTAAGAATAACTCAGATAATACAATCAAAGCATGGCGTGAGTCTAATTCTATTCGGACATAATCAGAAATTCTAGCATACACACAGATACTTGTCACCTCATACATGTGTAACTCCCACAACATGTAGCACAATCAGTGAAGAATTCGGCAGATACTAGACTTACAAGGCAGGATTCAAGGTAAAATAAATAGAAAGTTGCACTCAGCACAGTAAGGCAATGACGAAGCACCATTTAATAGATGCTTCCTGACGTTGAACCAGAGTGATACATCAAAAACCGGCCCCTTTTTATCTCAATTGTCGAATCCACCTGCAATCTCAAATGACAAAAGCAAAATAAGGTAAGGTGATAACCACAAGCATATTGTGATGAGTGGAACCACTGAGTCTGTAACTAAAGAAAAGAAAAGTGAGAAGACCACTAAACCTGCAAGTTCTTCCATAAGGGGTGGATATGGAAAGCATAAGATGACCATAATCTTTTTGTTGTTAGATAAGAACTCCACTCACGAATGAAAGATCATCTCTTCATGCCCTCAATAACCCACTTCATCCACGTGAAGAAGCAATGTTTTGATATGTGCTCAGGTAGGTCTACCTACATAAATCATGATATTTAAAAAAACCAAGAAACACAAATAATTTTCACACATCAAAAGAAGTAACATTAATGCATGTAATGTTTGCTCAAAATCATAGTCTTTCCCCTAAGAAAGATGCAACATTAATCAGCATGCTTCCGTTATTCAAATTGCTAATGATGGACACACTCCCCAAATCTGTTAGTTGCACCAATAACAAATTAAATTATATATGACAAATGTCAAATGGTCTGAGAGCCAGTTCTGTGGAAGAGATTTTCAGCAGAGGTCCTAGATGTTCAGGATTCATATGTCAATTGTCAATATAGCAATGGGAAGGTGGAAAAATATGGCCAGGCAAATAGAGACTAGAACTTGAAGGAAAACAATGTATTTTGAACTTACGCTACTCCAAGTAGTCGAATACCCATCAGTAGAAAGCAACCAGTCACCAGATGTCAAATGCAACTCCGGTCTATCCTCAATTACATCGGCAAATTCATCCCTGTCTAATTCTTCAAATCCAAGATCCCTTCTCTTTTTCTTTTTGTGTTTTTGCCTTTTCTTGCGCTTATTTCTGGCTGACCTGGTGTCCTGCTCAGACTCACTTTCTTCCAGAAGTTGATCGTGATCTAATATTGGATAAATCTTGGACTTGCGAAAGCTTATGTCATTGCCGACAAATAAACATTCCCAGGAACTGGAATGTTGGAATTCCTCAGATAAATAATAGTGGAATGCCCAAGACTGCAATCCCAACCATTTTATAGTTCCTAAAGATTTTTTGCTGAAACATTCTCTTAGAATTGGTATAAAGCTATCTTTACAGATTGTTGGTGTACAAATTTGGAAAACAATATGCTTAACCTTCTCCTTTTTCTCCTGACTTCCTTCTTCACGTATAAATCGCATAAGCTGCCGAGTTTGAGTAGTAACTGCATTCAAGAGAAGCAACTGATCAAGAGAATTACTGCCATCACACTTGGAGAGTATGATCTCCAGCCAAAAAGAAGAATCATGACAATCCATCTTTTGCAACCTTGGTTTAACATATCTTTGGAGTAAATCCAAGAAAACCTTTAGATCTTGTTCCCCAAGAACGATGAGAAGGTGTTGACATAAGAAAGAGAAAGATTGCTCAATGAGATACTCATCTATAATTTCCCAAACTTCTTTCAAATCCTCCTTGTACATCAAGTCAACAAACATAGTGACAAAAAAATTATTATCAATGGTCAGAATATCACCATCTTTCAGTGACTCGGCAAATTCCTTAGATGACCAAAATTCAGGAACATACTCAAGAAAATTCTCCACTGTTCGTTCGACATCCAGATCAAGAAAATAGTGGGGCTTTGTGGCAACCATTGCAGGAGATTGCCCATGTTTCCCCCTCCATTCGAGCTCCTCCCAACAGATGTCTCTATTTACAAAAGCAAACTGGGACAGTGCCTTAGCCCCCTTTGTATGGGTTGCATAACCAGTACCAGCAAAATTAGAGAACCACTGCAAAACACGGTTTTCGTTTCCTGCAAGATCAATAATTTACAGACAAAAAATAAAAATTACTGAGATCAGATAATCAGTACAGGAAAATATCTTAGCAAGTGTGAACAGAGGTGATGTACCACATACTAACCTCTACAGCAATCCAGGAAACAAACTATACTACAGTCGTTTTGACATAAAGAATATTAGAACAAAGATTGGAACAGTTCTATCACCATGAACTTTTTATTTCC
Organism: Nicotiana obtusifolia; assembly: GCA_002018475.1. Taxonomy (NCBI): domain Eukaryota; kingdom Viridiplantae; phylum Streptophyta; class Magnoliopsida; order Solanales; family Solanaceae; genus Nicotiana; species Nicotiana obtusifolia. The sequence goes on from MCJB01049245.1 coordinate 43,418, forward strand.
CTCAAAATATCAGAAGAAAAACTACAGACTTGAGACAAAATTATACTTTACTGTTTGTTCAGCAACTCTAAACAAGATAACCCAAGAAAGAATGTACCCCTGGTAATTCTCCTTTTTTTATATAGGTAAAAGTACCATTGGCAATTCTCATTAATGTTTTTTAACTTAATTTAATGACAAAAGCAAACTTCAATAAACTGTAAAGTCACCTGATAATTTTTTTTCCTCAAATAAACCCACTTTTATGGTAACTTCTAAAAGTTATCTTCCAATATTGTTTTCTACCCATGCCACACACCAGCCAAATTATACGTGTTGAAGTAATACGTGACTGCTAAGAAAAACCATGTCTTTTACAGGTGATAACTGAATCAATATATCTCACGGGAAGAGTCAATCTATAAATTCAACATGAAGAACAAGCTAAAATCAAGGAAGCTTCATCCGAAAAATCTAGAAGCACATGGCTCATGGATCAAGCAAAAAGGAACTAAATAACCAACTTAAAGAAAAACGACAGATCAAGATGAACTTCACCCACTAACTCAAGTAAAATAGTAAAACATTACCTTTGAAGAAATTTTCTAATAGAAAGCATTTCTTTGCAATGATATGCCCTGCTTTCTGAGGTTCCTTCTGGAAAAGCAATCGTAGCAGTTGTCCGACTAAGGGCAGCTTTAGTGGCTTAGACCTCAATAAGGTCATGAATAACTCATGTTGATTACGGGGTGTTATAGACCGTACCCCTGCGACAGCATTGCAAAGCCAAAGACGAGATTCAGATCGACCTTCCACCGATATCAGTGACCAGATAACTGATTCTAGCTCATTCAGAAGAGCTTGTCTCTGTTCAGCTGATTCATCATCTGCATTTTCCTTCCATGATGGTTTAGATAGAAATAACTGCAGCATTTTATCTGAAATATCACAAGTAGGCATAGGAGCAAGTTAGTCCAAATTATGATTTCGACGAATAGGGGAACAGTAGAAAAATCAATGATCTTTATTTTGAGGAATGCACTAAGAACAAACTCAAACATCAGAAATTAGGGAGAGCAGGGATTTCCGATACTTGAATGTAAACACACATCTCACCGGGCTGTAGAGCACTATTCAATAGTATTGGACAGGTGTTAGTGGCGGACCTAGGATTTTGTACAAGCTGGTTCATTAAACACGACACCAATAATAGAAACTACATTAGATCTAACAAGCGAGATTTGCTCAACTAAATTTTCTTCTTTTTTATTAGCAACAACAAAATAAAGTCATCATTTTAAAGTTCACATTTTAGCTTTACCAATTAGCAAGTTTTTTAAATCTACTTGCACGTCTGACTGCAAATTATAGAAGAGAAAAGAACCCACTCTGAATCAAGTGTTAAGGTTCTATAAAGAACTTAACAAGGGTAGTGCAGCCATACAAACGCAACCAATAATTGTCAAAAACTAAAGAGTGAGTGTCGCATTGGAGACTCAAACGCTAAACCTTCTAGAACTTTTGAACCCGCTTGACCACTACGCCACAAAGGCGTGCTGTGTCAAGCGGATTCATTATTATTTTAATAACCGTTTTGTTTCTGTTTTAGATGATAATTACGTGTATACACAGTATATTTTCCGACGAAGCGGGTTCATTTGAACCCTCTTTGATACACGTGGGTCCGCCCCTGACTTATACAGAAAATTAGAAAATAATACAAGGGTGAAGATGTAGTTTGTTATTTTCAAAAGAAGACAAAGGTGAAGATGCATCATTCACGTTGAAGTGAAATTAGTTCCATAAACATAGTACTACGGAGAGAGTTAAAATAACTAGATAAATGAGTGGTTTTCAATGATTTCCTTTGTTTCATATCACCTCTATCTAACCATTTTATTCTTTACTTTCAGAATTAAATAGCAAAAACTGAGTGCCCAATTGAAGTTCCTGCTTAGTGCTGCCCAAATTTATGATAGGTAACTGTATACGGTCGCAATCGAGCTCGTGGTGCATCCTAGCCTCCGACATGGTAAGCTAGGCTCGAGACATGACAATAAAGGACTGAAGATCGACCCCAAGTCCCACCGAGCTAGAACCCGGAGATAGGAAGCCTGCCTTCGAGAATATCGAGGCCATGATCCCGAAACTGCCTCAAACGACTTTGAAGAAATATTGTCAGCATAGCCAACAGAAGACCGAAATTCCGTGACCGGCCGGATATTACGGCAGAAATCTCAGCACGTACCGATCAAGAACCGACAATCAGTAAATCAAAAGATTTTTTATCTTTTATAGAATTGTACCTAAAGTAGGACTCCTCTACTATATAAAGGGGGCCTGATAATTCATAAAGTACGTTGTAACACGCGTTCCAAAGCAATATATCATTATTTTTTCTATTATTAGTTCTTCTGCTTTCGTTCATCAGTGCTTGTTGTTACAAGCCCAGATCGAGGGCAAACATTTCACTAAGGCTTAAATCGTCTTCCTCGTGTTGTTCGAGCTTACCTTATCCTTATTTATTTAATTTGTCTTTATTTACTGCTTTGTGTCAAATAAATCCGCGTATCCTCAAAACGACATACAAATTTAATTGTTATCTAATTTTGAGGGTAAACCGTAACATATATAGATATGACAGCCCAATCGGTTAACCTTACAGAAATCTGGAAGAAAAAAAGAATCACGTAAAATAAGTTACTTTATTCGCACACAATAAAGACTGTAGAAATCTCAAGAAAATGCTAATAATCGAAAAACACATTTAAGAAAACGTCCAGAATAAACCTATCAACTTCAGGAGATAAAATGATCTCGCTTAGTATTACAAGTTATCAGCTACTACTATCACATTTCAGCTACAACATTAGGAGTTTGAAAGGGTAAAAATGCCACATACGATCCAACTTTAACCTCTAACTATGGCTATATCAAACCAACAGGCCGTTTTAAACTCACAAGCACACAATGTAAACAACTGCCTGGAGACCATAAATTTTACATGCTCATCACACACAAATTACATACTATGTATTATGTATATTAGCGCATTCCCCAAAGAAAAAAAACAGTTAGAGGGTGTGCGAGCCACGTACTTTGATTGATGCCCAACGTAAAAACTAAAACCAATCAATTGAGGGGGGCAATTGAATAGGAATCGACTGCTCAACGGCAAAAAAGCAAAAATCGAATGCATTACCTGAACCGGTAATTGGAGACGCCGTGCGCGGAGGAAAGAGCAATGTTCTAATATACTTGGGGCAAAATAAGGTTTTTTAAAAAGGGTTATTAACCGACCCGAGTATGTCAGGGGGGAAGTGCACAAGTAACAGATTTCGGGACACGGTCTTAAACGTAGACAATTTTTAAAAATTATTTAAACTGAGCCACTTAGTAATAAGCAACTATAATATTTGAGCAAAAATACACTCCCGGTCTGAAATTTGCACGTTTACAAGTTAATAACTCTAGACTGGCATGTGGCAGACGGTATAATTGCAATGTGAATTTTTTTTTTTTTTAGTTTGTGTCTGAAAGAATGATTATTTTTTATATTTAAAAATAATTTACCTTTATACAATAATTTATAGTCACACAAAATATTTGTGTCATATTTTACACCACAAGTTCAAAAGTCTTTCTGTTATTTTTTAAACTCTGTGCCTAGTCAAATAGGTTCATATAAATTGAAATGGAGGGAGTACATAGCTATCAATGATTATTATGGGTCATTTGAGACAATGATGGGACAAACAAGAATACTCCATGGAATGAGATATCCTATGAGATTAACTATCACACCTTTTATATGAAATAGCTAATTCTACCATTTTAGTATAAAATTTATCCTGAGATTCGTTAATACTTTCTATTCTATTAGATAGAAAAGAGAAGATGGTCGACCAAGGATATATTTGTAATGACTCGACTGGTCGTTTTGAGTATTAGCTTTAATTTCAGCGTATTCAGTGTTCCTAGATCTCTCATAGCTTCATTGACCTTTATTGATTTACGTGCGTGGTCCGTGTCGTTTTTTGGAATGTTTTTATGTCAAATTTTGAAGAAAATAAAATTTTTTAGTTAAAAGAGGCTAGAGTTTACCATAGTCAGCACTCTTGGTAAACAACCTCGGATCGGTGTTTTGATGATTCCTAGGTTAGTATGATGTTTTTGGACTTGTACGCACATTTGGTTGGAGTCCGGGGTGACACGAGCGCATTTCAGCATGTTATGTGAAAAGTTCTGAAAATGAGTTTTAAAGTTGAAATTCTTGAGTTTGATGATCGATTCTTGTTATTTGGTGTTATTTTGATGATTTGAGGTAGCGAGCAAGTTTGTAGGATGTTATTACACTTGTGTGCATAAAGCCCAAGGGACTCGGGTGAGTTTTCGGATGCAATGCAGATAAGTTTGGAACATCTGATGCATACTTGTTGTTGCATACTTGTTGTTGGTGTCAACTTGGAGATCTCACAAATGCGAGAACCTGCTCGCATCTGCGAGGGGAGCTGGGGAATGGACACTTCGCAAATGCAAAGTTTTGATCGCATACCTGTCGCCTTTGCGACACTTGGGAAGGTTGGCTAGCTTCGCATTTGCGAAGCTTTGATCGCAAATGTACACGTGGGGGCAGTCGCAAATGCGAACCTTTTGTCGCAATTGCGACTTCTTGGAGTTTGTTGCACTGGTTGCTTTTCCGATCAGTGTTTCGCAAATGCGGGCTTCACATTTGCGAATAAGAGTTCGCAATTGCGATACCTGCAACTAGGTAAAAGAGAAAATCGGAATTTAGCTTATGTTACACCATTTTTCAACCCTAAACACTTTAGAGGCGTTTTTTGAAAAAAAAAAAATTCCAGATTCATTAGTAAGCATCTTTAACTAGTTTTCAATCAGTTTTAATTACTTTTTCATGAGTTTTTAACATCAAATCTAAGTATTTCATAGTAGAAATAGGAGTTTTGGGTAGAATTTAAGAATTTGATAAAATTGAGATTTAGACCTCAAATTGAGGTCGAATTTCGAAAGAAATTATAGAACCAGACTCAGGGGTGAATGGGTAATGGAGTTTTTGTCCGAATATCGGATTTTGACCAATCAGGTCCAGGAATAACTTTTGTTGACTTTTTAAATTTAGCTAAAAATCGAACATTTTTCATTCGTGTGTAGTTTCTAAAGCTTGTTTTGAATTGTTTGAATGATATTTGGCTAGATTTGATTGGTTTGAAGGCTTGTTCTAAAGGGAAAGCCGTGGTTGATTGTTGACTTATTTTCGGAAGAGGTAAGTGTTTTGCCTAGCTTTGTTGGGGGAATTTTTCCTACTAATTTATATTGTTTGCTACATGGGAGGGGGGTGTGGATGCATATACGAGGTGACGAGCGTATATGTATGTGACGCGATATCACGAACCTATATCTATTCCTGTTATTGTCATGTTACTTGAGCTTCTTTACTCGTAATAAGAGATGGTGATTGGGGCCTTCGGGCTACGTTTGGCACGATGGGTATTTTCGTACGGCTGATATGATGTTGGCACGATTAGTATTTTGTGCAGTTTGAAATGAGATAGGTTTGTTTGTTATTACCGTGCGAAAAGGAAGGAAGTTGGGATTTCTTTTATAATTACTCATTCGTTAAGCACTTACATGCCCTTTTACTTTGGTTCTATTAATGTTTGTTATTTTGTATGGTACCTTCCGTTTGAATTTCTTTCGTAGTTACCTCAACGTTTTTCCTTTGGCCTGTTACTGTTATAGCTATGTCTTTACCTTGTCTGTTACTGTTACACATGCGCTTTTACTTGATGTACTTCTGCTACATGTCCTCTTCGAATTCATGCCTGGTACTTATTATTAGACCATACATTCATGCCTCTAATTGTCACATGATTTACTTGTTAAATGCCTTAACCTACTATATGTATTTACTCACTATATGCTTTCACTTACTACATGTCTTCACTTACTATATGCTTTTACTTACCGTATACTTTCACTTATTAAAGACTTTACTTTCTACATGATTTTACTTGCTTCATGATTTCATATATTGAATGCCTTCATTTGATCTCTATTCCTATTTGACAAACATCTTTAATCGTTTCATGTTTTACTCTCCTTTGCTTGATCAGACTGGTGATTTTTAGATTGGTTGTGTGTTATGCTTTGTGTAAGCCTTGTCATTTTATACGGTAGACTAGCTTTTGATATTAGACTGCTCTCTTACTCTGTTTGAGTTGAATTACCTAATTGAATACCGCGTGTTCATTTTGTTAGTGTTACGTTGTGAACTTTTTCCGCGTTTGGTTGTTGTTATGATTTCATGGATATTATTGATATTGGAATCGAGTTACACGTCGCAGCAGTATTTATTGATATTGGGATCGGGTTGCACGCCGCAACAGTGTTAATTGAGATTGGGATGGATTGCACGCCGCAACGATATTTTTTGGTGATGTTTGGTTATGATCCTTGTGCGTATTTCATGATTATTGTTCCCTTCGTAGGAATGGTTATGAGGTTATGTGTTGTGTGCCATATCTGTTAACTTGCTCCATAACTCTTCAGTTGATACTCCTATCATTATTCGACATATCTCTTACCTTATTTTTCCTGCTTATTATCTGCACAGGTACATATTAAGTGAACATCTTTAACTAAAACCTCGCCACTACTTCACCGAGGTTAGTCAAGATACTTATGCAGTATATGGGATCGATTGTACTCATACTATACTTCTACACCTTGCATGTAGATCATGGAGCTGCGTAGCTGTAGAAGACGGAGCCTCGCACTGAAGGCGTTCCAGCGTTCCGGACTCAAACTACCTCTTGTTCATGGTAGTTTAGAACTTAAACTCTATTTATGTAAACTTCAAATAGATATTGTACTTATTCTTCATTTCGGTTTTGTAATCCAATGCATAGTGGCTCTTGACTTGTACTACTAGTTCTTGGGAGGTTGTACAGAATTCATTCATTTTGTTCCTTGTTATTAATAATCTATCATTTGAGTTACCTTGTTCTATGTTTGGCTTACCTAGCATTAGGGTTAGGAGCCATCATGACTAGGTGATTTTGGATCGTGACGGTATAGACATTTCATACATTTTATAAGTATCTCTTTTAAACCTAAATTGAATTGCCAGTTACCCCTGTTCTAAAATCGCCTACAACTTTCCCGATCTTTTACCTTGTTTGGGTTTAGCATACATCTCTCTCCGCCTCTTCTCATTGTATTGCAAACCGAAGGCACCCATGGTGGGTCATGGGTGGTGTTCTCTGGTTATAGTAGGAAGCTATGGAGATTCAAATAGTCATGTATTTTTTTCCAGTTTTCATGTTATTTTGTATTATACTTTATATATATGTATATACATGCTTCTCACTCTATGGAAATATAGTTTCTCTTGATACTTGGTGTTCTTGCAGATTCTGCTGCCACTCTAACATGGGGATTTATGTTGTTTCATTGCTTTTGATCGGTGAGTCTTACTGATATTTTATTTCCTTTTCTTTTTTCTCCTTGCTTTTTAAGTTTAAATCTGCGTTTACGATTTTGATTTGAATGACAGAGCTTGTAGTAAAATAATGAGCCTATTTGTTTGGCCTAATCATCTAATAGTAAGATACTATTCTATTTTAAGAGGTATTTTTTGCCTAATTATCTTGTTGATAATTTTCTTCGGGCGAGAAGTTCCAAGTACTGTGAAACTTTTATCTATTAATATTTTCACTAAAAATACAATTTTACTGTCTCCAAGATTAATTGTTACTACTATAATTTTTTGGGGATTAATACCATATGGTCAGTGAAAACTTAGTCATTCACTTCTAAGTATATGTTTCTATAGGCCATAGGTGTCCCATTTAATTTATAGCAAAAGTGAGATAATTTGTTAATTATATTTGAACTCCATTGTGCTTTTACCTTTTTATATTCTTGTTTTGGTTGTTAAATAAGTAAGCTTTGTGATGGTGATAAGTGATTCTTACTTATTGAGTTAGCATTTTTAATCTTTGAAGTTAAAATTGCTCTATGTCATTTATTCAGTTTAATGTTCTTCATTTGCACAATTATTTTTAGCTCATTGTTAGCATTGAGTTCTCATTTTATTGGTTTTTTTTAATCAAGTAAAGTCATATAGCAGCCAGAAGATGCAAAACAGTTACAAAAAATGAGTTAGCTCTTGTATTAGATCACATTTCTCCTAGAGAAAATTTAAGGATCTTAGAAATTAATAAAAGAATAGAATTATTTTTGTCATTCAGTTACACCAAGCAAAAAGGTTTGTCAAACATTTGGCTCTTAAAAGGAATCCTAAATCCTAGCGGTCCAAATGATACCGATAAGTATCATTAGTTATATGCTTGTGATGGATTTATCAATTCTTCGTCTTCTCCAAGCGTCAAAAGCCTCTTTGAGATTACAGAGCATCACCAAACCACTCCCAAATAAGGCACAAGAACATACTGCATGCACCCCTGTTATCGGACAATGCAAAAGTAGGTGGTTTACACTTTAGGAGTTGTCCTCAAATAGTCACTCAAGTAGTCATTTTTTTAAATTTCATCCCCAAAATGTTACTCAATCATTTGAAGAATAAGTGAAGAGTTGTTGTAGACAAGTGACACTTCAGGGATAAAATAAAGGAAAGTACCTTTATTACGCAATTTCAATTAGTTGGGTGATCCTTTGAGGAATCAACTCCAACTTTTAATTTCTGCAAAGCATAGTAAGCATCTATTACATAATGCAAATTCTCTTCTATTCAGGTTCTTGTTTATTTTTCTTGCTCTTACTTTCCTATTAATAAAAAATGTTCATTGGTTATTTGTCACGACCCGAAATTCCCACCGCGGGGCCGTGATGGTGCCTAAGGTCCACTTACTAGGTAAGCCAACATAAGTACACAAGTAATAAAATGTCTGAATGAAAATACAACTATTTGAAATAAAATAAACAGTAGAACTAGATAAGGAAGGGGACTCCAGGTCTGTGATCGCCGTGCAGCTATAGCTCAAGTCTTTGTGAAAGAAAGCTAATCCCAGCGAGCCTCCGCTAGCTGCTGTTGGGACCAATACCAGAATCTGCACAAGAAGTGCACAAGTGTAACATGAGTACAACCGACTCCATATACTCTGTAAGTGCCGAGCCTAACCTCGACGATGTAGTGACGAGGCTATAACAAAGCACCTACTATAAACTTGTGCGAATATGAATGGAATAATAGCAGTACTGGAGGAAAACAAGAAATTAACATAAAACAGGAACTGAAAACACATAACAGAGGGGCCCACAATAACATTTATGCTCAACTACTCAATTCAACACGGATACAGTAGCAATAGTTAAACACAGTAAAATTTATCTTCTCTGTTGCAGCGTGCAGCCTAATCAACAATTATATATAAATAACAAATCTTCTCCGTTGCGGTGCGCAGCCCGATCCATAAATATATATAATTATCATTGCAGCGTGCAACCTGATCCACAAATATATATTAATACTATTATAACGTACAACCCGATCCCAAACAGTAATACGAGTATCCGTTGAGGCATGCAACCTGATCCCACACAATAATACCAATAAACATTACGGCGTGCAACCAAGGTAAAAAGAATTACAACCAAATAAAATTCAATAAAAGAATTACATAGTTAAAGACATAATACGGATAAAAGTAGCTATTTAATAACACACAAGGTAAAAAGGCAAGTAATGACATTCAATAAATAAAGACACGGGTATATGAAAACAATTAGCAATTAAGGCATGTAACAGACAAAGGCATGAATTTAACAAGTAAAGACAAGTAACAATTAAAGCATTTCACAAGTAATAACATGGATTAAATAAAGGCATGAAATAATTGAAAATAATAAATAAATATCTCAACCCGCATGCTTAATCCGTGACTACTTATATACACTCGTCACCTTGCATATTCACCGTTCCTACACATAAATAAATTAGCCAAGTCAAGGTTAACCACGACAGTTACCTCTTTCCGAAATCAAATCAACACTCAACCATAGTCTTTCCAATAGAATTAGCCTCCAAACCAATCAAATCTAGTCCAAATATTTCAAAATAAGCTTTAGAAACTACTCACAAGTGAAAAAAATATAATTTTTTAAAGAAATTGGAAAAATACAATAAAAGTCAACCCCGAACCCGTTTGGACAAAACTCGAGATTCAGACCAAAATCCGATTACCATTCACCTCCGAGCCCGGCTATGTAATTTGTTTTGAAATGCGACCTCAATTTGAGGTCTAAATCTCAATTTTATAAACCCTAATTTCTACCAGAACATTCATAGATTAAGGCTAAAATCAATGGGTGATTGAGGAAATGCATAGAAACTAGTTAAAATCTACTAACCAATGAAGTTGGGATAAAATTCTCCTCAAAATCCTCTCTAGTCCGAGCGCTAAATGCAATATCTTGACTTTCAGCTTTTAAAATAGCTGGGTGTCAGGTATTCTTTGTTTTCGCGAAGCACCTAATGTGTTCGCGAAGAGCATTGGCCAATTGGCCATCGCGTTCTCGAAGTCCTTCACGCGTTCGCTAAGGCAACTCAGCCAAGACAAAGTGTTCGGGACCCATTGGTCGCGTTTGAGTAGAAGGACCATCCAGCCTCCGCCCAGTCAGCTAAAACTACGCATTTGCGGAAGGCCATTTGCGTTCGCGAAGGGCAATTCCCCCATGCCCTCGCGTTCGCGTAGTGTACAAGCCCAACCCCAATTTTTTCCCTTCGCGATCGCAATAGAGGCTTCGCGATCGCGAAGCACTAGACACCAGAAGCCAAAAACCAGCAGTTCTACAAGTCTAAAAAGGGTCCGAAACTCACCCGAGCCCCTCGGGCTCCAAATTGAACATGCACACAAGTGTAATAACATCATATAAACTTGCTCGCAACCTAAAATCATCAAAATAAATCAAATAACAAGAATCGATCATCAAAACTCAAGATTTTAACTTGAAAACTCATTTTTCACAATCTTTCACATAATGTGCCGAAACGCGCTCCGGTAATCCTGGACCCCAATCAAACGTGCGTACAAGTCTATAAACACCATACAAACCTATAGGGGTAACCAAAATACTGATCCGAGGTTGTTTACCAAGAATGTTGACCGTGGTCAACTCAAGTCCCATTTTAGGCCAAAAATTCACATTTTCTTCAAATTCTTACATAAAAACTTTACGGAAAATCACGAACTACACATGTAAATCAAGAAACATAAAATGAATCTTATAAAGGTCTCGTAGCATATAAATAAGGGCTAATACTCAAGAACTATCCGGTCGTTACATTCTTCACCTCTAAAAGAAACGTTTGCCCTCGAATGGACATAGAAAAGTACTTGGACTAGTAAAAAGGTGTGGGTATATACTCTGCATGTCGTACTTGGACTCCCACGTAGCCTCCTAATCGGGTGACCTCTCCATTGCACCTTCACAGAAGGAAAATTCTTGGATCTCAACATTCGAACGTGCCGGTCTAGAATAGCCACCGGCTCCTCCTCATAGGCCAAATTCTCTTCAAGCTGAACCATGCTGAAGTCCAAAATATGTGACCTATCCTCATGGTACTTCCGAAGCATGAAACATGGAATACTGGATGTACCCCTGCTAGGCTAGGAGGCAAAGCAAGCCTGTAAGCAACCTCCCCAACTCTCTCGAAGATCTCAAACGGGCCAATAAACCTCGGGCTCAACTTGTCCTACTTCCCAAACCGCATCACCCCCTTCATAGGCGACACTCGGAGAAGAACCTTTTCACCCACCGTGTAAGTTACATCTCGAACCTTCCGGTCTACATAACTCTTTTGCCTGGATTAAGATATACGAAGTCGCTCCTGAATCACCTTAACCTTCTCCATAGCATCACTGACCAAATCAGTGCCCAACAATCTAGCCTCTCCGGGCTCAAACCAATCAATTCGATGAATGACATCGCCTCCCATATAAGGCCTTATACGGAGCCATCTGGATGCTCGACTGGTAGCTGTTGTTGTAGGCGAACTCCGCTAGTGATAGAAGCCGATTCCATGAACCTTCGAAATCCATAACACAGGCATGTAGCATGCCTTCCAAAATATGAATATTGCGCTCGGACTGTCCGTCCATATGAAGATGAAATGCGGTACTCAGCTAGACCCGTGTTCCCAACTCACGCTGCACGACTCTCCAAAAATATGATGTGAACTACATGGGTCAGAAATGATGGAAATGGGCACGTCGTGCATGCAGATAATCTCCTGGATGTAAATCTAAGCCAACCGCTCTGAACAATAGGAAGTCGCCACTGGAATGAAATGTGTAGACTTAGTCGATCGGTTCACAATAACCCAGACTGTGTCACACTTCCTCAAGGTCCGTGGTAAGCCTACCATAAAATCCATAGTGATGCGCTCCCACTTCCACTCTGGTATCTCTAATCTTTGAGTCAATCCACCCGATTTCTGATGTTCATACTTCACCTGTTGACACTTCAAACACTGAGGTACATAAGCAAAGATATCTTTCATCCTTCGCCACCAATAGTGCTGTTCAAGTCATGATACATCTTCGTAACACCTAGTGAGTGGAATAGCGCGAACAATGAGCCTCCTCAAGGATCAAATCTCTCAACCTATCAACATTTGGAACACAAATCCGGCCTTGAAGCCGCATAATACCATCACATCTAATCACAACTTCCTTAGTACCAACCCGATGCACCATGTCCTTCAACACTAACAAGTGCGGATCATCAAACTCTTGAGCCTTGATACGCTCCAATAATGATGACTGTACTACAACACAATCAAGAATCCGACTATGCTCCGAAACATCCAATCTCACAAAACGATTGGCCAAGGCCTGAACCTCTATGGCTGGTGGCTTCTTTGCTACCGATAAATATGCCAAATTTCCCATGGTCTCAGCCTTCCTACTCAATACATCAACCACTATATTGGCCTTCCCCATATGATATAATATGGAGATATCATAGTCGTTCAACAACTCTAACCATCTCCGTTGCTGCAAATTGAAGTCTTTCTGCTTGAACAGGTGTTGGAGGCTCTGATGGTCGGTATAGACCTCACATGGAACACCATATAGATAGTGCCTCCAAATCACCCTACCATCCTGCATCAATATCATGCCAAGCCCACTACGAGACGTATCATAATACACGTGTAAGATTCCGAACCTGTAGGCAACACCAACACTGGGGTTGTAGTCAATGCAGTCTTGAGCTTCTGAAAGCTCACCTCACTCTTATCAGACCATCTGAAAAGAGCACCCTTCTGGGTCAACTTAGTCAATGGGACTGAGATAGATGAAAACCCCTCTACGAACCGACGAAAATAACCCGCCAAACCCAAGAAGCTCCGAATCTCTGTTGCTGAAGTAGGTCTAGGCCAGTTCTAAACTACCTCAATCTTCTTAGGATCCACCTTAATGCCCTCAGAAGATACAACATGGCCAAAAAGGCAACCGAGTCCAACCAGAACTCACACTTTAAAAACCTGGCATGTAATTGACTATCTCTCAGAGTCTGAAGTACGATCCGATGATGTTGCTCATGCTCCTCTCGACTGCGGGAGTAAACCAAAATATCATCAATGAAGACAATCACAAAAGAATCAAAATAGGGCTTGAACACCTGGTTTATCAAATCCATAAAGGCTGCTGGAGCATTAGTCAAGTCAAATGACATGACTAAGAACTCATAGGGACCACACCGAGTCTGAAAAGCTGTCTTAGGTACATTCGATGCCCTAATCTTCAACTGATGGTAGCCAGATCTCAAATCAATCTTGGAAAACACCTTGGCACCCTGAAGTTGATCAAATAAGTCAACAATCCTCGGCAATAAATACTTGTTCTCAATAGTGACTTTGTTTAGCTGCTGATAATCTATATGCATCCTCATCCTTCCATCTTTCCTTTTCACAAACAACACAGATGCACCCCAAGGCAAGACACTAGGTCTAATGAATACCTTGTCAAGCAAATCCTGCAACCGCTCCTTCAATCCATGGAAAATCTCTAGGAAACACCTCTGGGAACTCGCGTACAACTTGCACTAAATACATCAAAGGAACCTTCGCTCTAGGATCACTGATATAAGCCATATATGCCAGACACCCCTTCTTGACCATATGCTGATCCTTCATATATGAAATAGCCTTGCTAGTAGAATGGCATGAGTCCCTCTCCACTCTAATCAAGGCAACCCCGGCATGGCTAATGTCATAGTCTTGGCGTGACAATCCAAAATAGCGTGATAAGGTGACAACCAATCCATGCCTAAGATCATATCAAAATCTACCATATCAAGAATTAGAAGGTCTATCCTAGTCTCATAGCTCCCGACAGTGACCAAATAAACATGATATGCATGGTTTACCATTATAGAATCTCCCACAAGCATAGACACATAAACAAGAGTACTCAAAGAATCACGAGACATATCCAGATATGAAGCAAAATAGGATGACACATATGAATAAGTGAAACCTAGATCAAATAAAACTGAGGCATCTCGATAGCAAACCAAAACAATACCTGTGATGAACCGCATCAGATGACTCTGCCTCAAGTTTAGCTGGAAATGCATAGAAACGGGCTAAGCCCTACCAGTCTGACCTCCACCTCTCAAAGTGGCCTCTCTCTAGCTGGCCTCCACCTCTAAGGGCCTGACCACCACCCTGAGCTGCCTGACCCCTGCCTCTAGCTGCTGAGCGAGCGGTGGAGCAACCGGTGACGGAACCATGGCAGAAAAACCCTGTTGTGGCACACTATCCTGCAGTTTGGGACATTACCTCCTAGTATGACCCGTACCTCCACACTCAAAGCACTCTCCCGGCTGTTGTTGCTATTGAATATGAGATTGACCCTAACGGCCTGGATAACTACTATGATAGCTTTGAATTGGTGGTGCACTGATGGGAGCTGGAGGTGCACTATAGGCTAGCTGCTTAGGATGAGACCCATAAGAACCACGACTACCCAAAGCACCGTGTGCTACCTGAAGCGCTGACTGAATCGGCCTATGAGGATAGCCTCTACCAAATAAACCCCTACCTCAAGATGAGGCACCACTGAAACCACCAAAATTACGAGGGCCCTTCTTAGATGCCGCCTCTCTGCCCTGGCCACGAACCCTTTCGATCCGTCTAGCAATCTATATAACCCGCTGGGAAGAAATATCATCCTCTCTCTCTCTCTCTCTCTCTCTCTCTCTCTCTCTCTCTCCGGCCATCTGTAGCCTAAAACCAAAAGTAAGGCCATCAATAAATCTACTCACCCTCTCCCTCTCAGTAGGAATCAAGACAACCACATGGCGAGATAAATCTACGATCTAGTCTCGTACTGGGTAACAGTTATGCTACCCTGCTGGAGGCGCTCAAACTGGCTGCGGTACACCTCTCTCAAAGTAAATGGAATGAACTTCTCCAAAATTAGCTGTGAGAACTGATCTCAAATGAGTGGAGGTGATCCTGTTGGTCTGCCTCGAACATAGTCCTGCTACCATCTCTTGGCTGAGCCATACATCTGAAATATCGTGAAGTCGACTCTGTTGGACTCCACTATATGTTGTGCAACACCTCGTGGCAACAGTCGAAGAAATCTTGTAGGTCCTCAGAAGGTGTGCCACCAAAAAGAATATGAAATAACTTAGTAAACTTGCCCAGTCTCTTCAACCCTTCTGACGACATAACGGGCTCTTCATGGGCCGAGTAGCAATGACTGGCTGAACTACTCCAACTGCGGGCGCCGTCGGAGTCTGATATATGGGAGCTATCTACTCCGGAGTGTGAGTAGCGGGAGTCTTGGGCTCCTCCCCCATCTTGAGAGATAGTTAGTGCCATAGAAAATACTCCGGTCTGGGCCACACTCACCATAAGGCCGACTAGGCGGACTAAAGCGTCCTGAAGTACGGGAGTGGCTATGAACCCCTCCAGGACCTGAGATGGTCCAACTAGTGTAGTCTGAGTAGGGATCTCCTCTTCATGCTCAATCTGCGGCTCTCTAACAAGTGCTGTTGCACGTGCTCTAGGCTAAGCTCTTCCTCTGCCTCAGCCCCTACCTCGACCCCGGCCCCTACTCTTGGTAGTGGCTGCAACCTGAGGCTCCGGCTGTTTCCCGACTTTGGATGTTGTACGTGTCTTCACCATCTGTGAGAGAACAAAAATAGAATTGTTCAAACTTTAGTGATAGAATAAAATCGCACGATAGAGAAATAAAGAAGTGGAATTTTCCAAAAGCCCTATAGCCTCTAGAAGATAAGTACAGACGTCTCTGTACCGATCCTCCATACTTTACTAAGCTTGCTCATGACTCGTGAGACTTAGACAACCTAGTGTACTAATACCAATTATCACGACCTAAAATCTCCACCACAGGACCGTGATGGCGCCTAATGTCCACTTGCTAGGCAAGCCAATATTAGTACACGACGAATCATTTTAAAACTAATATGAAAGGAGTTTAATGATAAATATAGCCATATAGTTTAAAAAATAGATATAATAACTCCAAACGCCGACTAATCAATCCCGAAATCTAGTGTCAGAAGTACGCGAGCATACCAGAAGTGCTACAACCAAATGTCTGAATGAGAATACTACTGTTTGAAACAAAATAAATAGTAGAACTAGATAAGGAAGGGGACTCCAGGGCTGCGATCGCCGTGCAACTATACCTCAAGTCTTTGTGAATGAAAGCTAATCCAAGCGAGCCTTTGCTAGTTGCTAGTGAGACCAACACCAGAATCTACACAAGAAGTGCAGAAGTGTAGCATGAGTACAACCAACCCCATGTACTCTATAAGTGCGAGCCTAACCTCGAAGAAGTAGTGATGAGGCTATAACAAGGCACCTACTATAAACTTGTGTGAATATGAATGAAATAATAGCAGTACTGGAGGAAAACAAGAAATTAACATAAAAGAGGAAATAAAAACACATAACAGAGAGCCCCAGAATAACACTTATGCTCAAGTACTCAATTCAACGCGGATATAGTAAAATATGTCTTCTTCGTTGTGGCGCGTAACTCGATACGCAATTATATATAAATAAAAAGTCTTTTCCATTGAGGCGCACAGCCCGATCCACAAATATATATTAATACCGTTGTGACGTGCAACCCAATCTCAAACAGTAATACCAATGTCCGTTGCAGCATGCAAACCGATCCCACACAATAATACCAATAACCGTTGCAGCGTGCAACCTGATCCCACTTAATAATAATATAAATGAACATCTACAACCAACTACGACGTAATTAAAATAAAAATAAAAGAATTACATAGTTAAAGACATAAAGCGGATAAAAGTAGCTATTTAATAACACACAAGATAAAAAGGCAAGTAATGACAGTCAATAAATAAATATACGGATACATGGAAACAATTAGCAATTAAGGCATGTAACGGACAAAGGCATGAGTTTAACAAGTAAAGACAAGTAACAATAGCATTTTACAAGTAATAACATGGATAAATGAATGCATGAAATAATTGAAAATAATAAATAAATATCCCAACCCGCATGCTTAACCTGTGACTACGTATATGCACTCGTCACCTTGCATATACGCCGTCACCACACATAAATCAATTAGCAAATAATCCAATCAAGTCCTAATTCCCTCAAGTCAAGGTTAACCATGGCACTTATCTCTTTACGCAATCAAATCAACACTCAACCACAACCTTTCTTTTAGAATTAGCCTCCAAACCAATCAAATCTAGCTAAATATAGTCCAAATAATTCAAAATAAACATTAAAAACTACGACGAGTGAAATAGATTCAATATCTAATGATATTGGAAAAAGTCAACAAAAGTCAACCCCGGGCCCGCTTGGTCAAAACCTGAGATTCTGACCAAAAACCAATTACCCATTGACCCCCACCCGGTTATGTAATTTGATTCGAAATCCGACCACAATTTGAGGTCTAAATTTTAAATTTACAAAATCTCTAATTTCTACCCAAAACCCCTAACTAATACAATGAGATTCATAGATTTAGGTTAAAATTCAATGGGTGATTTTGAAAATGCATCAAAACTAGATAAAATTTACTAACCAACAAAGTTGGGATGAAAATCTCCTCAAAGTCCTCTTTAGTCCGAGCTTTAGCTTTCAAAAATGGTGTTGAATTCAATAATCTCGACTTTTAGCTTTTAAAATAGTTGGGTGTCAGGTGTTCCTCGCGTTCGTGAAGCACTTGATCCATTCGCGAAGAGCACTAGCCAAATGGCCATCGTGATCACGAAGGAAACCCCAGCCAAGCCTCCGTGTTCGCAACCCGTTGGCCGCGTTTGCGAAGAAGGACCATCATGCGTCCCCCCAGTTAACCAAAACAACGCGTTGGCAAAAGGCCCTTCGCCTTCGCGATACACCCTTCGCGTTTGCGTAATGTACCACACTAGCCCTAATTTTTTCCCTTCGCGATCGCGAAGTACTGGACACAGAAGCCAAAAACCTGCAGTTCCACAAGTCTAAAAATGGTCCGAAACCAATCCGGAAATCACCCTAGCCCCTTGGGCTCTAAATCGAACATGCACACAAGTGTAATAACATCATATAATTTGCTCACTACTTCAAATCATCAAAATAACATCAAATAATGAGAATCAATCATCAAAACTCGAGATTTCAACTTGAAAACTCATTTTTCTCATAATGCTCCGAAACGGGCTTGAGTCACCCCGGACCCCAACCAAATGTGCGTACAAGTCTAAAGACACAATATGAACTTACCGGAATCGTCAAAATACCGATCCGAGGTCGTTTACTAAGAATGTTGACCGTGGTCAACTCAAGTCCCATTTTAGGCTAAAAAACACTTTTTCTTCATATTTTTACGTAAAAACTTTTCGAAAAATGACACGGACCACGGACGCAAATCAAGAAATATCAAATGAAGATAATAGAGGTCTCGGAGCATGAAAATAAGGGCTAATACTCAAAACAACCTATCGGGTCGTTACATTATTATTGGATTATTTGATTATTAACGAATTGTTTTCCTTACACAGGAAACAACTGTTGCCTTTCACGAGATTCTGGTATTTGGTTGGCTCAATTATCAATATTCTATATTAGTGAATTACAATAAATGATGGGTTGGTTTGCGTACTCTCTTTCTCTGCTCGAGAAAGATTCAGTCTTTTTCTTATGAGTAATTATATAAATATTTTTTATTAAATTTCGGACATAAATGAACTTATCATAGAACTTTGATGTTTTAACATTTCATAACTTTGGCATTTTCGTAGAATTCTTAATTATTTTCACTGTCTTGATCTAGATAATGCCCCAAATGTTCTTCAAGGTGTCGAGAGCGCGAAACTTTTCTTTGATATGTGGAGATAGGTTGGGTGATAACTGTACTAATATTCTTGCTCAGTTGTCATCGTACTCTTAAAGACATGAGTTATATTCGTTAGACTTCTAAAACTTGGAAAGAAGAGCAGTCATGAACAACTCCTACTGACCATTTGGTTTGGCCTAACCTGCTTCCTATGAAGTTGTTGAGGGAGGAGGAAGAGTTTGATTGGGTGGTGATGTATAGAAAAATAAATAATTTTGGTGGAATGAGAGAGATGATAGTTTAATGAAAGAGGTTTCATTCAATGATCTACGATTGGAAATCAAGTCCATGATTTAAGTTAGGGAATCAGCTAATGTGTCGATGGCTAACTTGAACTACTTGTTGATATTAGATTTTGCTAGAACACGGTGGAGTTTTAAGAAGTCAGCTAGTGTTGAAACTCCTGGTGAGCCATGTGGTAGTTGGACACTCCACAAGTAAGACTTTGTGACCATTTTGTTGGTTATTCCTGCTTTTTATGTATTTCTGCATTAAAATCTTATTATTTTTTATAAATGATGTTGCATATTTGTGCAGTATGAGTTTTTCTGCAATAATTTCAATTTGCATATTGAATATAAAAATAATAATTGATATATATAATGTTGATGGTTTCTTGCTAGAGAAATCTCTAAATAAAGTGATATTTACCAAGTACCAATAAAGCTTCATATAAGCATGCAATAGCTATACAGTCATAAATTTAACACTTCCTCCAATAATTTCTCCTTCAAATCATTGTGTTGTTATAGTCATTATCACTTTGTAAATATGAGTTATTGTGACCAATTTCGCTTATCTCTTGTCATGATTATGGTGTGTCATTAAATAATTTTTGTATGCAGGTGGAGGTCCATTTTAAGAAAATTAAGCCGATCAAGGTTTTATTTTCATTCTTCACCTGCATTTACCTTGCCTTAAACCCTTGTTATGATAGTCTTTTTCCTGTATGGGGGTATGTACTTTGACAACTTTACAATTATAAGTGGTGCTTGTTTATTTTTTGTAGATTGGAATATGATGAGACTATTAGAGCATGTGGTATTTTCAGAGAGAGTGAGCCATACCCTTCTTTCGACTGCTTGATCTTATGCTCCCTGCTGGAAAGATCATGGTTTTTCCTCTGTAGTTCATTATTTTTATATGTTACAAGGAGAAGTATTAGTATTTAGTAAGAACTTGGTGCGAATTTCAGATGCAGTTCAGGAATTGATGTACTAAGCTTGGGCCCGTGCTCAACACGAGCAACCTTCATCTAGTATAAATCCAGATTCGTGTATTTAGCTCGCCATGCAGTTATCTTGATCTCTACTGAGAGGGAGAGGGTGAGGAGATTCATAGATGGCCTTAGTTTTGGTATCAGGCTATAGATGGCCAGAGAGATTAAGGATGATATTTCCTTTACTCGGGTTGTAGAGATCGCTAGGTGGATTGAGAGGGTTCGGGGTCAGGGTAGAGAGGCGGCATCTACGAAGGGACCTCGTCACTTTGGTAGTTTCAGTGGTGCCTCAATTGGAGGCAGGGGTTCATTTGGTAGAGGCCATCCTCCCAGGCCGATTTAGTCAGCACTTCAGGTATCTCACGGTGTTTTGGGTAGTCATGGTTCTTATGAGTCTCATCCTGAGCAGCTATCCTATATGCACCTTCAGTTCCGGTTAGTGCACCTCTAATTCAGAGTTATCAGGGTGGTTATTCAGGTCGACAAGGTCAAATTCAGGGTCAACAGTCACAGTAGCCGAGGACTTGTTATACTTGTGGAGATCTGAGGCACGTCGCGAGGTTTTTCGATAGATCATAGAGCAACATGCCATAGTAGGTTACTCGTGCCATGGTTTCGGCACCATTTGCTCCACAGCCTGCTCAGACAGCTGGACGCGTGGGTCAGGTAGCCCGAAGTGGTGGTTAGGCCATTAGAAGTGGAGGCCATCCATGGAGAGACCGTCTGAGAGGTGGAGGTCACAGTGGTGGGGCTCAGCCTCATTTTTATGCATTTTCAGCTAACCCAAGGCAGAGTCATCTGATGCGGTCATCACATGTATTGTTCTAGTTTGCCATAGAAATGCATCAGTTTTATTTGATTTGGGCTCTACTTATTCCTATGTGTCATCCTATTTTTCTTCATATCTGGACGTGTCTCGTGATTCTTTGAGTACTCATATTTATGTGTCTACACCTATGAGAGACTCTATTGGGGTAGACCGTGTTTATCGTTCGTGTGTGGTCCCTATCGGGAGTTATGAGACTAGGGTAGATCTCTTTTTACTCAGCATGGTGGACTTTGATGTTATCTTGGGCATGGACTGATTGTCACCATATTATGCTATCTTGAATTGTCATGCCACGATTGTGACATTAGCTATGCCAGGGCTGCCTCGATTGGAGTAGAGAGGGACTCCTGATCACTCCACTAGTAGGGTCATTTCTTATGTGAAATCATGGTGCATGGTTGAGAAAGGGTGTCTGGCATATTTGGCCTATATTCGTGATCTTAGTGTGGAGGTTCCTTCCATGGATTCAGTACCAGCTGTGCGCGAGTTTCCAGATGTATTTCCTACAGACTTGTTGGGGATTCCCGACAATTGATATAAGCTCAAAAATGAGATCATTTTTGAAAGTATATAAAGTAAGTTAATCATGTTACCTTGGAGTTTACAAATATTTAAGATCATGAACTGCAAGTACCAAGAGGGTTGAAAGGCTTAGAAGCTAAACGAATTGAAGAAAATAAGTTTCGTCGAAAGTCGACAAGTTGGGAATGTTATAACATGCACTTTAGGTTGAAACTAGGGTGATTAACATAATAAGGATGTTATGAATTGAGTTATTTTTGTTTTTTTATAGTCGTGTGTTATGTTTTAAAGTCAAGCGAGTTATGGAACAAAAGTTGGTAAAGTTCATCACAAGTTACATTCGTAAATGTGCTGAAAACTAGGTCACATGTAGCTGCGTTTTTCTCCCAATGTACTTGGAATTAAGGGATGATCCACCTACCAATTTGAATATCTACTATTCTAGTTTCTAACACATTAAACCGTTCAGCAATACAATATCAGAGTAGAGAGATATTTGTGTTCTCGCGAGACTGCACAGAGAGCCACTATGGGACCCACTTGGTCGGTTGCCAACCTTCACTTATTTTATCTCATTTTTGGGATGAGCTCTGCTCATTTTTCGACCTCCTTCCATCCTCACACTCTCCAAACCCTCTCAAGCAGTTCCCCCAAGGCTCCAAACAAATTCCAACCTAACATCAGTGTTAGCCAAAGGTGAAGAACAACCCCTCTATGGTGTTGTGATGTGAATAAGGATGATGGTGAGCTAAGTTAAGCTTAGGGTTCGAATGTTATCTACTGCGTAAGGTATTTTTAACTTCCTTTGATGGTGTTTAATGCTAATTACATGTTGGTATTGGTGTTGGAGTGAAAGATTACAAGATAGCACTTGAAAGGGGAAAGATGTTGTTATCTTTTGTTGGGTTGTTTTAAGGCTATACTGTTATGGCTGGAAATTGGGGGAAATAACATTATTATGATATGGTTTCTAATGTTATGCATTTCCATATTTTTATCAAGTGAAGTGATGAAAGAAAGATATGAAACTTGAGATTGGAAGTGAAAATTAGCTTAAGTTGCTTCTATGGTGTTGTATTGCCATTTAGGCCTGTTGTAAGCTAAATATAACTTGGATTTCGACTTGAAGCTACTATAGGAGGTAAGTAATTGTGTTCTTGCATTTGTTTAAGGTTATATTGATTTTGATTAGTTAAATGGATGGACTAGACATGAACTAGTGAATAAAGTTGTTAATTGAGGAATCTTGGAGTTGTGGATTGTTTTCTTTGTTATGAATTTATGGTATAAGGCTGGAATAATTGATGAATAACTTCATTATCATGTTAATGATACTGTTAAGTTAATGTAAGAATTCTATAAGGGGTGATATGAAGTATACGGGTTCCAATCGAAGCTTGCCGCTTGTCGGGAAGTAGTTGTGACTTGTTGCTGTTATATGGTGTCTTGTTATTGATTCTTATATGTTTCTGGATTTCTATAGTTGTTGTTGTTGTTGTTATATGGTATTGGAGGAGGCCCTTGTTACATGGGAGATGCTGCCGAATTTACATAAATGAGCTACTAACTTAAGTTCCAGACTTAGCCTTTACTAAGCACTAATTTTGAATCTCCTTATGCTATGGTAGATTAAGTTGAGTTGTTTGAAGAGTTGCTTGGAAGGTATTAAAGACTCAACGAGGTTAAGGTATGTTAAGACTAACCCTTTTCTTCATTTTGGCATGATCTCGTAACTACATGCGTTTGATAACGTGACATAATGAGAAGTTCATATTACTGAATTTATGTACATTATCCTAGTCCCATAAGTTACATTATTCTTCCTTATCGGGACTTTATATTCAGTTAAGTATTGTCTTCTTCCAGTCATGAGAGCAGAGGGTATATATATATATATATATATACACACACACACTTACATACAGTATTACAGTATTTTTATCACCATCGAGCTATAATCGGTAGGCAAGCCCCTATTGGGCGATCTCTGATAAGATGGTAGGTTATATACCATGCCTTCTGTGGCCAAGCGCCTATGAGCGATCCCAGAATGACTGAGATACATAGCCTAGTAATGCCGAGCGCCTATGAACGAGCCTACTACGGCATATCAGTTACACATACCGAGCTTTGTAAGGCCGGACAATTATTTTACTTACTATATTAAGAGGGTTGAGTCAGTATCAGCAGGTAAGCATAGCTTCAGATTATCTTTGACTCTTAGTTACTTTTAGTTATTATATTATGAGTTCAGTTTTAGCTTTCAATTATTCTGTTGCCTTACATACTCGGTACATTATTTTGTACTGACGTCCCTTTTGCTGGGGAAGCTGCATTTCATGCCTGCAGGTCCTGATAGACAGCTAGATAGACCTTCCTAGTAGAGAGACCCAAACATCAGTCTGGTTGGTAAGCTCCAATTCTTCGAAGTTATCATGTCTAGACCTTGGAGTCCATTTTATATATACAGGTTTGATGGTTAGGTCGAGGCCCTGTCCTGACCATGATACTGTTCAGTTATATCTAGAGGCTTGTAGATGAATCCTATATATTTTGTATATCAGTATTGTGGCATTGCCAGCTCCGTGTACATGCTAGTTTGGTATTGTTGGTTCTATACATTCATGGTGGCCTTGTTAGACTTAATTTGTAAGGTAGGCCTTGTCGGCCTATGTTTCGACTTACCCCTCCAGATTTCACTGTTATAGAGTGGTACGCTCGGGCCAAATATGACATTGGGTGCCGGCCACGCCTCCTTAGGTTTGGGGCGTGACAAACTTGGTATTGGAGCAGTTCTGTTCTAGAGAATCTACAAGCCATGTCTAGTCTCCGACTTAATACCATATCGCACCATCTTCCTCCCTTTAGGGGACTACTAACATTTAGTGATATGAAGATTTACCTATAAATATTTTACCTCTTTATCTTCGGCGTCTTTTCACGTCTTTACTGAGTCTTACTCGCCTTGCGGTAACCCTTCTCTACCAGGGATAACTGAATTTCTTACGCACGAGGGTAACACCGACTGTAACTGGCACACTTAGTCCCTTAAGCTTAAATCATCTCACAGTGCTTGATCTAGGGAAGCGTCTTCCGGAATGACCCTTAAAGGTTATTCTTCCTTTGTCCATTCTATCATTGCCAGAATGTACTCTCTGGAATTATCACGATGCCGACTATTATCAAATCCTTCGGTCCCTAAATAATGTTTGATTTTTTTTTCTTGTTTACTAGCCCATACTAATTTCTATTACTCCGGGGCTCTAACTTAGCCTTCTAATAATCATGTTGGAGTCAGCAACTCATTTCTCGACATAAGGATATGATTTTATGGAATATACTCTTTTATAGTCTCAAGGCATGTCTCCTCTTGTCCTTTCCTTCACTTGACTATAGACTCCGTAATCTTGTCATATTTTGATTTACCGTTATCACCCATTTATCACATCTTACTTATAATGCTTCATTTACTCTATTCTTATTCTCCAGCTAATATTTCTGTCTCACTTTATTTTGGAAACTTCAACAAAACATTCTTTCACTTGTAGCTCCCCTTGCTCCATCTCACTAGCTCTTGGGGTCGCCTAGCATTCGCTTTTTACTAGGGGCGAGAGTCATACTAAGGTAATATTTATCCCTTCTAGGATTCCACTTCCTATCTTTTGAACCTTTTGAACATTCAAGTATTCATATCTGACTGTACTATCCTAGAGTGCACCACATGGGGGTCTCACAGGGAGAACTATTACCACGCTTGCAACATCCTTCAAAATTGTCAGCTAACGCTAGAAATCCATCCATCATTTTTGGTTACTCTAACCCCAGCTGGATCCTGATGTCCCATCCTTCTCTTAAACTATATTTGTTAGCTCCCATAGAACATACTGATATGGGTATGGCCAATTGTACATACCTCTGTTACTGTTGAAGGTAACTCAGAATGCTTATATTACTCTGCCTGAATTGTAAATACTGATAATCTTCACTAACTGGGTACCTCGTACCCTCTTTCACCTTGATTATGTTACCTGTTGAAACTTATACTTTTACCTTCTGATAATCCAATGGCCAGCTATTTACGGGGTGTGTTTGATATTCCCATCTTAGGGTCTTAAGCTGGAAATTTGCGCATCCGGTATGCATGATCTGATAGGGCCTCAATTTGGGCCATGTTGTCAAGAATTCCCTCTACTAGTTCCCTTACCTGCTGTTGTATTAGCCTTCTGGCTAGCTATAATTTTTCTAATTGCAAGCATCTCTATATCATTAGCGAACAAAAGTCCTTGCTCAAACACTTATGACTCAACTCTATAGCGTGACCAAGATTTTAAAGAAGGATAACATACTCCTAAATGCCTTGTAGCTTCCTATTTATAAAATATGGTGCAAAACACATCTATAAACAATGTGGTAAAAAGGCAAAAGGAATGAGATTGCATTTATTCAGATCCTATAGATATGTTACGACTCCAGACCATTATGCAATCACGATGTCGGGGAGAGGCAGTAAGGATTCTCGGCCAGGATGTTATTGATAAATAAGTGTGGATAGACACTTGATACATAAGGAGCCAATGCGAATGGTAAGTTAAGACAAAGGACATAACTTAAGAGAGATTACGCAGAATATAGATGTAAGAATGGACCAACGAGTAGTTAGTAGTTGATCCAGGAAGAGCCTAGTTATGGCTAGACAAGAGGTCTAAGATAAATCAGCAGATCATGCAAGACAAACAAAGTGAAACCCAACATAGGAAATTCAGTCTCGTAGATACGAGTTTGTAATCCGAGATAAACATTCAGATAGGAGTTAAAGGTAGTTAAAGGTACCGTATAAGTGTTACAGAAATAAAAGAGAGTGCCACTGGGAAGACAAATAAATTTTTGGTTCAGAAGCAACCCTACGAGCACAAGGACGTGAAGGTAAGTAACAAGGAATAATTATAGGCGAGTAAGAACATCAAAAATTCCGTCAAGTATATGAGGTAATAAGCCCGCAGCATTACAAGAGTCAGAGGGCATCCCCTAAGTAATACAACGAAAGACTAGCTGAGGAAATAAGGAAGAAGGCTTCAACCTAAGTATAGTGACCTAAAGAAGAAATATCTTGGAACAACAGTCTCACTACAACATTTTGCACTCCATAATAAAGTGGCACCTATTGTGACCAATGAACAGGAAGTAAAATCAAAAGTAACATTCGAGGCCATATGAGTTGCACAAAATTCCAATATATGCGGGCACAAAGATAAGCCAAGTATTCATTAAACAAGTGTCAGAACGACCAAGAAAAGTTTAAAGACAACTGAGAAGGCACGAAAGGAATTAATCGATCTCTGACCCAAAGTTAGTTACATTATGATTGCACTTAAGATTCAAGAGTATTATCCATGAAATATACATATTGACATTCTTACAGTTATATGAGACTTCCGTATAAGTTAAAAGAAAGAATTGAGTCCACATCACAGACAAAAAATTGGATTGTTAGAAGATTATAACATGGACGTTCCATAGCGTCCACGAAAGGCTAAAGTAATAACTAGAACCCTGAGCCGCATAACGGAAGATAACATACGCTTACTTAAAGGTTAAGAGAGAAGAAGAAACTAAGGAGTTACATCAGCTAAGTGAATCAGGAGCCTGATTATTAGACCCAAATAATTATAGAAATCGTGATTCAAAATATTGTAGAATCACTCTTAATATTAGAGGTACAAGAGAGATAGTACAAAACCCATATTCTATGACGGCTCTACGATAAAGCCAGTTAGAAAAGTACCAGCCTTATAAGGAGTCAGTATGAAGCTCCAACCGGATTGTTTATGCGCTAGAGGTGCAAGTGTTATAGTAGAGCTTTAAGTTGTGGATGTGAATTCCACCTATGTAGAAGGGTGGTTATGAAAGAGAGAGAAAATATGATGCGAGATTTAAAGGTAAGGTAAAGGTGAAGAAGGTATGAGATACTCAAGTGCAGAAGGTGATGTATAGTTCAGACTTCAGATAGAGGGCTAGAAGCGCTGTAATTCAGTATCCACAAATGACAGTTTTGTTGTCAGTGGCATATCTTCCAGCCTATGGTTTCTAGATACCGAGAGGTCAAGTTAAGAGAGTAAAGAACAGTTAGAGACGATGTGTTGAGGTTCAAAAATAACATAAGGAAATCCATGGTGCTAGCAAGTTAAAGGAAGGTTGCAAGTAGTATAAATAGATATGTGTAGGTCGTAAGCTAAAGTATGGTAGATCAACAAAGTTTTAGTTAGACAGGAGTACAGATAAGAAATGGTGAGTAAAACGGTGACGAGAATAGGTAAGTCCTCGGGATTAAACCTAT
Source organism: Nicotiana obtusifolia (assembly GCA_002018475.1). Classification (NCBI taxonomy): domain Eukaryota; kingdom Viridiplantae; phylum Streptophyta; class Magnoliopsida; order Solanales; family Solanaceae; genus Nicotiana; species Nicotiana obtusifolia. The sequence goes on from MCJB01049245.1 coordinate 71,699, forward strand.
CAAAACAAGAGAGCTGATGGTTTCTGTAAGATATAAAAAGCTCAGCATAGCTTGAATGAACTCGGAGGAGTTTAAGACTAGGGACATTGAGAAAAGATGGAATGCTACCTTGGTAGTATAATGGGAGTGTAATTGTGATAAATGATAAGGGAATGACGTTTTGGCCTTTGATTGAGTAATGATTTAAAGAAAAGGGATTTCATGAATTGCATGGGATTAGAATACCCCTCATTGGATGAACCACGTTTTGATGCCTTGAAATACATCGCCCCTAGGTGCATCAGGAAAATCACTTCAGATGTTTCCTGATGAGACGAGAGCCCTAGTGACAATGTATTTCACAAAAGGTTACAAGTTATCAGTGGTAGATTATAGATCAACATCGAGCTGAATGACCAATAGGTGGATAAAAGTTCCAAAGCATGAGATGAGATTAGGCTTTCATTCTTCAGAGGAACAGTAACGAGGAAGCAGTAAAGGACTTTGATTTATACATATAGGATAAACAGCAAGAGAGTAGTCTGGAGTTGGGTAGCAAACCTTGGTAATAATAAAACCGAAGTAAGTGTTATGGTATAATATGACCTACCTAGATGTTGTAAAGCCATAAGGATAGATATACGAGGCTATGAAACAAGATATAGCAACAGTCCGAAGTTCGACAAAGTACCGAGTGAAGAACTTTAGTACACTTATAGATGCCCAGAGGGACATCTTGCCATAGTTCTGTATATATTTAGAAAGTGAGGCATAGAGGTTGGCTAAAAGACGGAGGAAATAGAAGAGAAAAGTCGCATAGGCGCGCGTATGAGGACACAATCATACAGGCTGCATGACAGAAGGTAGCAACAATTATGAGATTGGACGAATTCCGACCACAGGTCGTGGTGTGAGAAAGAGGCCTAAAGGGGGAACGCCCTGGCCTTTGAATTATTCACATAACAGTTGCCTAGATGTCCAGGAAAATATTAAAGTTTTCGTAAGAACTATAGGTTATAAAACTGATAAGCGCATCAGTCAACATTCGAGGATAAATGTTTCAAGGGGGGAATGATGTTACACCCCATGTATTTGTACGTGAGAGTACGTCGTAAGTCAATTGATGTAATCTCAGAAATGTAATCGTCTTTGAAAGTACATAAATTAAGTTAATCATGTTACCTTGGAGGTTACAAATATTTAAGATCATGAAACGCAAGTACCAAGAGGGTTGGAAGGCTTAGAAGCTAAACGAATTGAAGAAAATAAGTTACGTCGAAAGTCGACTAGTTGGAAATGTTATAACATGTACTTTAAGACGAGACTAGGGAGCTAAACATGATAGTATGTTATGATATGAGTTATTTTAGTTGTATGATAGTCGTGTGCTATGTTTTAAATTCAAGCGAGTTGTGGAACAAAAGTTGGCAACGTTCATCACAAGTTACATTCGTAAATGTGTTGAAAACTAGGTCACATGTAGCTAAGTTTTTCTCCCAATGTAGTTGGAATTAAGGGATGATCCACCTACTAATTTGAAAATCTACAAGTCTAGCTTCTAACATATTAAACAGTTTATCGATACGATATCGGAGTAGAGATATATTAGTATTTTTGCGAGACTGTGCAGGCAGCCCTTATGGGACCCACTTGGTCGGTAGCCAACTTTCACTAATTTTATCTCGTTTTTGGGATGAGCTTTGCTCATTTTTTGACCTCCTTCTATCCTCACACTCTCCAAACCCTCTCAAACAGTTCCCCCAAGGCTCCAAACAAATTCCAAAAAAAATACACCATAATCCAACATCAAAGTTAGCCAAAGGTGAAGAACAACCCCTCTATGGTGTTGTGATGTGAATAAGGATGATGGTGAGCTAAGTTAAGCTTAGGGTTCGAATGTTATCTATAGTGTAAGGTATGTTTAACTTCCTTTTGATGGTGTTTAATGCTAATTACATGTTGGTTTTGGTGTTGGAGTGAAAGATTACAAGATAGCACTTGAAAGGGGAAGAGATGTTGTTATCTTTTGTTGGGTTGTTTTAAGGCTATATATATATATATATATATATATATATATATATATATATATATATATATATATATATATATATATATATATATATATATATGTCATGGCTGGAAATTGGGGGAAAACATTATTATGATATGGTTCTAATGTTATGTCTGTCCATATGTTTATCAAGTGAAGTGATGAAAGAAATATATGAAACTTGAGATTGGAAGTGAAGATTAGCTTAAGTCACTTCGATGGTGTTGTACTGCCATTGAGTCCTGTTTTAAGCTAAATATAACTTGGATTTTGAGATGAAGCTACTGTAGGAGGTATGTGTATTGTGTTCTTGCATGTGATTAAGGTTATCTTGATTTTTGTTAGTTAATTGGATGGACCAGACGTGAACTAGTGAATAGAGTTGCTAATTAAGGATACTTGGAGTTGTGGATTATGTTTTCTTTGTTATGAATATATGGTATAAGGCTTGAATCATTGAAGAATGACTTCATTATAATGTTAGTGATACTGTTAAGTTAAAGTAAGAAGTCTATAAGAGGTGATATTGAGTATACGGGTTCCAATCGGAGCTTCCCGCTCGTCGTGAAGTAGTTGTGACTTGTTGCTGTTATATTGTGTCTTGTTATGATTCCTATATGTTGCTGGATTTCTCTGGTTGCTGTTGTTGTTATATGGTATTAGAGGAGGCCCTTGTTACGGGGGAGATGTTACCAAATTTACATAAACGAGCTACTAGCTTAAGTTCCGGACATAGCCTTTACTAAGCACTGATTTCGAATCTCCTTATGCTATGTTAAATTGAGTTGAGTTGTTTGAAGAGTTTCTTGGAAGGTATTAAGGACTCAACGGGGTTAAGGTATGTTAAGGCTAAACTTTTTCTTCATTTTGGCATGATCTCGTAGCTACATGCGTTTGATAACGAGACATAATGAGAAGTTCGTATTCCTGAATTTATGTACATTATCCTAGTCTCATAAGTTGCAGTATTCTCCCTTATCAGGACTTTATATATATTTATTTAAGTATTGCCTTCTTTCACTCAAGAGAGCAAAGGGTATACACACACACACACACACACACACACAAAAAAAAAAATATTAAAGTATTTTCACAACCATCAAGCTATAATCAGCGGGCAGGACCCTATTGGGCGACCTCAGATCAGGTGGTAAGTTATATGCCTAGCATACTGTGGCCGAAAACCTATGAGCGATCCTAGAATGGCCGAGATACAGAGCCTAGTATGGCCGAGCGCCTATGAGTGATCCTACTACGGTATAGCAGCTACACATACCGAGCCTTATAAGGCCGGACATCTATTTTACTTACTATTTTGAGAGGGTTGAGTTAGTATCACCAGGCAAGCATATCTTCAAATTATCTTTGACTCTCAGTTACTTTTAGTTATTATATTATCACTTCAGTTTCAGCTTTCAGTTATTCTGTTGCCTTACATACTCGTACATTATTTTGTATTGACATCCCTTTTGTTGGGGACGCTGCATTTCATGCTTGCAGGTCCTGATAGACAGCTGGATAGACCTTCCCAGTAGACAGAGCCAAACATCAGCCTGGTTGGTAAGCTCCATTTCCTAGGAGTTACCAGGACTAGACCTCGGAGTCCATTTTATATATATAGGTTTGATGGGTAGGTGGAGGCCCTGTATCGACCATGATACAGTTCAGTTATCTCTAGAGACTTGTATATGAATTATGTATATTTTGTATTCCAGTATTGTGGCCTTGCCAACCTTCTGTACATGTTACTTTTGGTGTTGCTAGTTGTAGACATTCATCGTGGCTTCGTCGGCCTTAATTTGTAAGGTAGGCCTCATCGGCCTAAGTTGAGGGTTATCCCTCTAGAGTTCATAGTTATAGAGTGGTACGCTCAGGCCAAATAAGGCATTGGGTGTCGGCCACGCCTCCCCAGGTTTGGGGCATGACAATTCCCCCTCGACAGAGATATCAACTTATGCGTTGACTTAGTTCCGGGCACTCAGCCCATTTCTAACCCGCCATACCGTATGGTCCAATTGAGTTGAAACAATTGAAAGAGCAGTTGCAGGATTTGCTTGACAAGGGATTCATTAGACCTAGTGTCTCGCCTTGGGGTGCACCGATGTTGTTTGTAAAGAAGAAGGATAAAATGATGAGGATGTGTATAGACTATCAGCAGTTGAACAAAGTCACTGTCAAGAATATGTATCCGTTGCTGAGGATTAATGACTTATTTGTCCAGCTTCAGGGTGCCAAGGCATTTTCCAAGATTGACTTGAGATTTGGATACCTTCAGTTGAAGATTAGGGAATCGAATGTCCCTAAGGTAGCCTTTTAGACTCGGTATGGTCGCTACGAGTTTCTGGTGATATCATTTGGCTTGACTAATGCCCCAACAACCTTTATGGATTTGATGAATCGGGAGTTCAAGCCCTACCTGAATTCTTTTGTGATCTTCTTCATTGATGATATTTTAACTCCCGCAGTCGAGAGGAGCATGAGCAGCATTTGCGGATCGCACTTCATACTCTAAGGGATTATCAGTTATATGCCAATTCTTCGAAGTCTGAGTTCTTGTTGGACTCTGTTGTCTTTTTGGGCCATGTTGTATTTTTTGAGGGTATTAAAGTGGATCCTAAGAAGATTGAGATAGTTCAGAACTGACCTAGACCTACATTAGCTATAGAGATTCGAAGCTTTTTGGGTTTGGCGGGTTGTTATCATTAGTTTATGGAAGGGTTTTCATCATCTTAGCTCCATTGGCTAAATTGACTCAGAAGGGTGCTCTATTTAGATGGTCCGATGAGTGTGAGTTGAGCTTTTAGAAGCTCAAGACTGCATTGACTACAGACCCAGTGCTGGTGTTGGTGTTGCCTACTGGTTCGGGATCTTACACCGTGTATTGTGATGCATCGCGCATTGGACTTGGTGCGGTGTTGATGCAGGATGGTAGAGTGATTGCCTACGTGTCTCTTTAGTTGAAGGTTCATGAGAAAAATTACCCTGTGCATGATTTAGAGTTGGCAGCCATTGTTCACGCGCTGAAGATTTGGAGGCACTATCTATATGGCATTCGATCTGAAGTTGAATTTGCATATCATAACACCATGATTGAAGTTGAAATTGGTTTCCCACCTTTTTTGATACTTTGGGTTATTGTTGTTGCTTGGTGAGGAAGAGTGAAAAGCACGAAGGGTGTTTCCAAGCCATATTTTCATATTGTTATCATTTAATGAGCAAATGTGAGAATTAAAGCACGAAGGGTGATACCGTGCTATTTTATTTATCATATCATTATCGTATGGTGAGGATGAGAATAAAAGCAAGAAGGGTGATACCCTGTTGTTGCATTTATCATATTACATAATGAGGATGAGAATAAATGTACAAAGAGTGATGTTGTGTCGTTTGATGGATTCCTTACTTTACTTGATTTCCAAATTTGTTATTTATTTGGCTGTAATATTCCTTATTTCAGAAAGAGGCTACTTGGTGACTTTGTACTTACTATTCTTATTTTACTCTCTTTTTACATGTTCCCTTCCCGTTATTATTTAAATTCTCAACTTGTTATTTCTGCTGCTTTATGTATATATCTGCACAGGTTTTTAGTAGGTGCCTTGTCTTAGCCTCGCCACTACCTTGCCGGGGATAGGATCGTCACTTACGGAGTACATTGGGTTGGTTGTACTGTCATGGGCGGCTTTCCAGCCATGCCCCATTACCCCTTGGACGCGCCCCATGGCGTCCTAACAAGCCTTCCAACACCTAGCGCCATGGACAGCCGTTTTGGATGCGCCAAGTGACATGCGCATGTGCCTCCGTCGCCCCACCGACAGCCCTCGCCAGCGCCCAGTTGTAGGCAGATTCCAACAGCTCCGCGCGCATAGACAATACCATGATGCCAAAGACAAGGTTGCCGACAACGTACCTATTTCTACCTTGTTGATAACTAAGTCCTTTTCATTGTAAATATAGAGTAGTTTTTTTCATGTACTTCTATTATGTTCCTTGAGCTTAGTTAGGTCAAAAAATTGAATTGTTCGAAGATTATAACATGGACGTTCCATAGCGTCCTCGAAAGGATAAAGTAATAACTAGTACCCTGAGACACTGATTGGAAGATAGCTTATGCTTACTTAATGGCTGAGAGAGAAGAAGAAACTAAGGAGTTACATCAGCTAAGTGAATCAGGAGCCTCATTAAACCCAAATAATTATAGAAATCATGATTCAAAATATTGCAGAATCACTCTTAATAGAGGTACAAGAGAGATAGTACAAAATCCATATTCCATAACGGCTCTACGATAAAGCCAGTTAGAAAAGTACCAGCCTCATAAGGAGTCTGTATGAAACTCCAACTGGATTGTGTATGTGCTAGAGGTGCAAGTATTATAGTAGAGCTTCAAGTTGTGGATGTGAATCCACCTATGTGGAAGGGTGGTTATGAAAGAGAGAGAAAATACAATGGGAGATTTAAAGGTAAGGTAAAGGTGAAGAAGGTAAGAGCTACTCAAATGCAGAAGGTTATGAATAGTTCAGACTTCAGATAGAGGGCTAGAAGCGCTTTAATTCAGTATCCACAAATGACAGTTTTGTCGTCAGTGGCATATCTTCCAGTCTATGGTTTCTAGATACCGAGAGGTCTAGTTAAGAGAGTAAAGAAGAGTTAGAGACTGTGATGACTCACTTTATTGCCCCGAATTATTCCATTTATTATGTAGTGTGAGATTTAAATCGAGTAAAATGTACTTGAAGTGAATTAAAAAGAAATGAGACACATGGTCTCATTTAAGAAAGTCTAAGTCGCTAAAGTCAACCACGAGATTGACTTTTGAGTTAGAAGGCTCGGATTTGAAATCTGACGACTCGAATAGCTTCGGGAGGGAATATATGACTTAGAAGAGTGACCGGAATATATTTGATAGACCTCGAACAATAATAGACTTGAGTCGAGGAAGTTTGGATTACCGGTTGATAGGTCGAATTTTGATCCGGAAGTCGGAATGAAATTCCGAAAGTTGCTATAGGTTCCTTATGTAATTTTGGACTTGCGTGCAAATTTTCAGACCATTCGGACTCCGTTTGGTCGGGTTCGGATCGAAGGACCGAATTGAGGATCCTTGAAGTTCATAGAATTTCTTTCAATGCAAATCCAACAAATCGACGTTCGTTTTAGTGTTCCAATGATTGGAACAAGTTTAAATGAGATTATGGAACATGCGTGCATGTTCAGATGAAGTCCCGAGGGTCCCGGATGGATTTCGGATCGTTAACGGGACTTAGTTCGTCGCTTCATGAAGCGACAAACAGTGTGTTTCTGGTTTAATTGAGATTAGAGTTAGTAAACGACCTCCAAATTCGATTTTGTTTGGAGAATTAGCTCCGTATTGAAATTACGGAGCCGTGGCAAAAAGAATCGTTCAAATCGGACCCCGTATGAAAAAGTTGGCTTAATTTTGTAAAAGAAGAAAAAAGAGAGCAGATGAGGGATGAGTTTCGCGGCCAAAAAGCGATTCGCTTTTTGGATAAGCGAATCGCAAAACTCCCCAAACCCATCGCGAAGTGGAGCAGTGGCTTAAGGTGGAAAACGCGGTCAAAAAGCGGTTCGCATGTTGAGAAAGCGAACCGCGAAATTGACATGAGGGGTCGCGAACACGGGCAGAACATGAGGGGCTATTTCGCGACGAGAAAAGCGGTCCGCATGTTGAAAATGTGAACCGCGAAATGCACCTGGGCATCGCGAAATTGGACAGAACCTTGGCCAACCTTTTTGCTCAATCCGCGATGGGAAAAGCGGTTCGCATGTGAGAAAAGCGAACCGCGAATCCCACATTGGTGTCGCGAAATGGCTCTGATTGAGTACTTTTGCCCAACTTTTTAACCCACTATAAATAGGACCTAGGGTCCATTTGGGTGCATCTGCAACAGAATACTCTATACCCACGAGAGATAGCAATTACAAACACAAAGAATCACTAGAAATCAATCCCAAAACACACATGCAAAGAAGATTATCTGATTAATCTTGCAAATAAAAAGGGGTTACACTATCTTGAAAATATTTGGGGCTTTTGAGAAGAAGATCGAAGTGAAGTTGGGAACAAATAGAGAGGGAAACTTAAGTGAATCATCGGGTAAGTAATCTATACCCTCAATCCCTCTTAGTTTATTGCTTTCCATACTTAACCCCATTCTAAATTCACAAATTTGTGAAAGAGAAGAACCTAGGATTCTTCTCAATTTCTGAAAAATATGAAATTGGGGTTTAATGTCAATCCGATGACGGATTTTGACGAATTTGAGATGTATAGACCCACATTGTAATGGGTAACAACATTTCATGAATTTCGAACAATATCGCCAAATGGGCCCCACTATTGACCTTGAGTCAATTTCGGGAATTTACCCATAAGACGTATAAA
>MCJB01049246.1:0-16574 GCA_002018475.1 Nicotiana obtusifolia
CTCATCCTCAAACTTCACATCTAAATTCAACAGGTCTGCTACTAATTGATTAAACATAATGATGTGTTCATTCATAGTAGTACCTGGTTGGTAGTCAAATCGGAACAATCTTTTCTTCATGAGGAGCTTGTTCTGACCACTCTTTTTCAGAAACTTGTCCTCCAAAGCCTTCCACAGTTTGTGTGCAGAAGTCTCATTTTTTAAGGCATACTTCTGCTCTCTGGACAGGCAGGAACGAATAGTTTCACACGCCAACCGGTTGATGATGTTCCAGTCTTTATCCTCTACTTCTTCTGGTTTCTCTTCCTCAATAGCAATATCAAGACCCTGCTGGAAAAGAGAGTCCAAGACCTCTCCTTGCCACATGCCGAAATGGCCAGTGCCATTAAATATCTCCACCGCCAATTTCAAACTGGACACCGGGAACCTCGACCGTGATGACGAGGAGCCCAACACCCCAGATGGAATATTTGTGACAACACCCTTCGTTTCTTGATCTTTATTTGCCATGACAGACTCAATATATAATATTCAATATTACAACAAATTTCAGACAACCCAAAGGTGAACCTTCGGTTCAGTTACCAAGATAAATCTTTTCTGATGTGGAAGATCAGACTATGCTGCAACCACAGAGCATACTTTGATAGTACCTTGGCTCTGATACCAATTGTTGGGAAAATCGGGTAATTTTCCCACTATGACAACACAACTAGTGAAATGAACTAGTTCAAAAATAAATGAACTAGACAGAACACTAACACAAATACCCGACAAATAATATTGAATATTATACTACAACAGAAAAGAAATAAAGCGGAATAATAAAAGAGATAAAGAAAGAACACACCCGAAAAATTTGTTAACGGAGTTCGGCCAATTTAGCCTAGTCTCCGAGCACCGCTCAAACAACCCGCTTTTTATTAATGTGGGAGAAGAGAGTACTTGTTGGGATACAAACATTGAAGGAGGTGGAGTTAATTTATAATCTCCAAACCTCCTTCCCAAAACATTAAATACCGATGTGGGAGATTGGGATTTAGCCAAAAAATCAACAAAATAATCCCAGCACTACAATTCCTACATTACTAATCCCTGCATTACTTGTGTTCGTACCAAACCACCCCTAAAGACATAAAGTTAAAACAAAGTAAGAGTATCTAATTAATTAAACTTCTTATCCTCAGACCCGATCCCAAATTTTCTCAATCGTTACAGGTCCTTTCGGTTAAATCTTCTCGAGTTGCGTTAGATTGTAAACGGGTGGGAAAGATTTAAAGAAATACAAGGGGCAATGTGCAAATCACGATAATTACAAGGTTCTAAGATGCAACTTTACGGAACTTCCTTTTTAAACTTAAAATTCGCCGTATATCACCAACCCCTGCTTCTGCCAAAATTACTGGACTTCTAGAAAATTCCTTCTCACGTGCAGCTTCCAGTGGACGAAGCCTTATCTTCTCCATTTCACTGCTCTAGAAAACCCTAGTCTTTCATTTCCACATTCACCAATTTTACGAGCTAGCGCAGGTACTCATCCTTAGTCTTCATTCTGTTTCCTTTTTGGAATCCTAATCTGTAATTTTATCTGACTTTAAATAATGCATTCCTTTCTGTTTGAAACTGTGAGTCTGCAACTGAATAGCTTTGTCCTCTACTGGCTAAAGTTTGCTTATTTTGGAACTTAATCTCTGTGGCTTTTCTGTGCTAATATTCATATATTGAGACACAATTCGTTTGTTTAAACTTTGAAGCTAGTTGCATTGCAGTTTCCAAATTAATTCGGCTCTTTTAACTACTGTTGTAGTTCAATGGAGCAATTTCAAACAACAACAGCTGCGCCTCAATACCAACTAGTATCTATTCCCCTTTATTGGGCTTGTTTCAGTTTAATACTCAATAATTTATCCTTTAAGATAAGGCAATTCTTGTAGCATGGTTCCAACTCGCAATGACGCCATCACAAAGCACTTCATAAACTAATACAGGAAAAGTACAGATTTGCAATTCTTTTTCTAGTGTGTAATCCTTTTAATAATAGGTGCGAGGAACAGAAAGACTGTCTGATAACAAGGAGGATTTAAAATGTCTGTGACTTTTGTTCGTTAGCTCTCCTTATATATGTTTGCTGTCTCCTTGAAGTAGAACACTTAATAGAACATGCAATGATTATTTTATGTGTTACCTAGAAAATATTGCTCTTGGATTGACCATCCAGATGGATGAGGAATATGCACATCATTTGTTGAATTGTTTTTTTGGTAATTTTCTTAAAGATTATGGGCTTATGCTATTGTCCTTTAAAGTTTTGCTGCACAAGTTTTTCTTGAACTTCTCTTTCTACCAAAAAGGGACGGAGCTATCTCTTCAGTTGGGGATTCTAGTTATTTTAAGTTACTGGATTCTAAATTAAGAATTTGCACAGATTCAATAAATTTCTTAAGACAAATACATCGTTTGGACCAAAGCTATTGAGTTCGGCCAAACCCATAACGGAAGAGCTTGCTCCGCCCCTGCTACCAAAGGCTCTCCAAAAGAGTATAGATTGAAGTGTTTACTTTCTTCAGATTTTTGAGCTGATGGCTGTATGATTAAATCTCTTTATGCTTCCGTATTCTATGAACTTCTTTCAACCAATTCCCAGTTGTTAAGCATGCGAAATATGACCCACCTGTATATGAAGTCACATCATCAATAGTACCTGCATCCTAATTCAAGAATGTGCTTGTGTTTCACCATTCATATCTTTAATTTTTCTCACTGTGCGTGTGTATTCTTTTCTACATAATGGACTGTTTTTAATACCTTTTGTTTGGCAATGGTGCCCTATGCTGCAGACCTTTTCTCTTGAGTATGGCTGCGACCTTCACTTCAGTTTGTTCGATTGCTTCCACCAGCCAAGCAGTGGATAAGAAACTCATAAATTCTTCTGAAACTTTATCTTCATTCTCTGCGATTTCTTCAAGTTCATTAGGGGGCAGAAGAAAGAATACAGTTTTAAAGAAAAGATATGATTTCAAGATTCAGGCTGCGACTAAGAAGTTACACTTCAATCAGGATGGTGATGCCATTAGGAAGCTGCAAGTAAGCTTGATAGGACATTTTAACTCATTTATCTTGGATGAACACTCCATTCTCTTGTCTACCCCATTAATTCTTGTTATTCTGTGGCCTTCCAATTCAGGCAGGTGTTGACAAGCTTGCTAATTTAGTAGGTGTTACTCTTGGTCCAAAAGGAAGAAATGTAGTTCTTGAGAGCAAGTATGGCTCTCCCAAAATTGTAAATGATGGTGTTACTGTAGCTAGAGAGGTAAACCTCCCAAACCCTATCTGATTGTGTTCTTCTGGTATTCAACTGTCAAAAGATATGCATGTGTTGTGACCTCATGATGTATTTACCGCGATAAACGCTGAAATAGCTCTTGCTTTGTGCTTTTTCTGCATATTACTCATAAAACCATTTTAAAAAAATTTTGTACTCCATTATTTTATTTCATTACACTTTAAGTGCAGTATGCAGCCCAGTTACTATGGTTTAACTATGTGGGAATAAATGTGTTGTTATGTATACTCTGGATTGCTCTACAGGTTGAACTGGAAGACCCTGTAGAGAATATTGGTGCAAGTTTGGTGAGACAAGCTGCTTCAAAGACAAATGACTTGGCTGGGGATGGCACAACTACATCTGTTGTTTTGGCACAGGGGCTCATAGCTGAAGGTGTTAAGGTTTGTAGAAGTTGCTTTCATTTTGCAAGCTATTTTGGGGATATGATGGTGTTATGATTGATGTAGCTTCCTTAATGCTGGTTATCCAGGTGGTCGCAGCTGGTGCAAACCCTATTCAGATTACCAGGGGCATTGAGAGGACCACTAAAGCCCTGGTCGCTGAGCTGAAAAAGATGTCTAAAGAGGTGAAAATTATGCAGATCTATGTTAAAATTCATTGATGACTTGAGTACAACTGCTTCACTAAACTTGATTTTGAAACAACTATTCTTTCTAAAGTTGTGCTCTTATTCCTTCTTGATAATTGTTTAGGTTGAGGACAGTGAACTAGCGGATGTAGCTGCAGTTAGTGCAGGAAACAACTATGAAGTTGGAAATATGATAGCAGAAGCAATGGGTAAAGTGGGCAGGAAAGGTGTAGTGACTCTTGAGGAAGGGAGAGGTTCTGAGAACAGCTTGTATGTTGTGGAAGGCATGCAATTTGACCGTGGCTATATCTCCCCATACTTTGTTACAGACAATGAGAAGATGGTAGCTGAATATGAAAACTGCAAGGTATGATTAGCCATGACATTTCTTTTTGCATGTTATCTTCGAATACTATTTCCTGGATGTGCTAAAGAATGGGTTATGGATAAATATTTTTTTAAAATTTTCAGCTGCTTCTGGTAGACAAGAAGATAACAAATGCAAGGGACTTGGTTAATGTTTTGGAAGAAGCAATCAGGGGTGGATACCCAATATTGATAATCGCTGAAGACATTGAGCAGGAAGCTCTAGCCACTCTGGTTGTGAACAAACTTAGAGGAGCACTGAAAATTGCTGCACTCAAAGCCCCTGGTTTTGGGGAGCGAAAAAGTCAATATCTTGATGACATTGCTATCCTTACTGGAGGTCTGTCGACAATTAAGTGATTGTAGTGATTGTAGTGTTCAATGAAAGTTGTGTTTACTTGTCAAGTGTTTTTTGTTTGCAACGTGCACTCAGGTACTGTCATCAGAGAGGAGGTTGGTTTATCCCTGGACAGGGCTGGAAGTGAGGTCTTAGGGCATGCTGGAAAGGTGGTGTTGTCAAAGGATTCAACAACAATTGTTGGTGATGGTAGTACCCAGGAAGAAGTAAACAAAAGAATTGCACAAATTAAAAGAATTGTTGAGGTGCAACTTTGTTTTATAGATATTTCAGATGTGGATCAGTAGGTTGCACTACTCACTCCTACCATATTGGATTGTCATGCAGGCAACTGAACAGGATTATGAGAAGGAAAAACTGAATGAGAGAATTGCAAAACTATCAGGGGGCGTTGCCGTAATTCAGGTTACTTGATGATTCAGTTATTTAGGTTGATTTTGTCTTTTTGGGTGTCATATGCCAAGTATAATTGTTCTTGCTCTGATCTGGGGTTCTTAATTCCAGGTTGGTGCACAAACTGAAACAGAACTCAAAGAAAAGAAATTGAGAGTAGAGGATGCTCTCAATGCGACAAAGGTTTGTTTTAGTGGCAATGTAGTTATGGCATCTCTATTAATTTGAGACTCTCAACAAGTATAATCTTACTGGGGTAATGATATTGCTCTTTGGTAACTAAAGGCAGCCGTTGAGGAAGGCATTGTTGTCGGCGGTGGATGCACCTTGTTGCGGCTTGCTGCCAAAGTTGAAGACATTAAAGGAACTCTTGATGATGATGAACAAAAGGTAATGTAACTTCTTAATCCGTTGAGGAAGATCCCGTGTACCATAAGCTTTGTCTGTTCATGTTAAGGCTTCTGTAGGCAGATGACACTAATTCAGTTTTCATAAACACTGCAGATTGGAGCTGATATTGTCAAGAGAGCTTTGAGGTATCCTATGAAGTTAATAGCCAAGAATGCTGGTGTCAATGGAAGTGTTGTGATTGAGAAGGTAAATAAGGTTGAAATAGGTTGACTGTTTGTGTCACATTGTAGGAGAGTATCAATGATTCATTGACTGGTTTTATGATCTTTCTTCAGGTGTTGTCCGATGACAATCCGAAGTATGGCTATAATGCGGCCACCGGAAAATATGAAGATTTAATGGCTGCTGGTATAATCGATCCTACAAAAGTAAGCATCTCAAAATCTTTTTATTCTAGCACAGCATCATGAAACCTATCATAAACAGAAGCAACATGCTGAAGAGACATGTAGGTAATTTCAACTATATGTACAAGGAGTGCAGAACGTTAAGCCCCATGAATTACTTATCCAGTGTTACTTCTTGTGATGTCTACTTGATGAACTTAAATGATGGCCCTCCTTGTAGTCAAAAGCAATATCTGTCACGTTCAAATTCGGAGTATATATCTGATTTTTGATTTTCTCGGAATTCAAATATCTACTCATTTACTCATTTTTTTTGGAATTAGGTGGTAAGATGTTGCTTGGAGCATGCAGCTTCTGTAGCAAGGACCTTTCTGACATCAGATGCTGTAGTTACTGAGAACAAGGAGCCTGAACCTGTGGTTGCTGGAAACCCAATGGACAATTCAGGTGCTTATCATCAGTGAGATGCATCTAAAAGTGCACCTGAATGAGCTTTTTGAACTAATCAATTCCTTCATTTTGATGTTAAATAGGTTATGGATACTAAGCATTTGAAGGAGGCTAGGACATGCTGAGAACGGGTATGCCGAAATCCAGCAGTGTGCGAGTACACTCTGAATAGTATGTCTCGACTCTCTTGTGTAGGAATAGCAACGTAGAGGTTATTAATTGATGAGCTCCTTCTTTCAGCGAAAGGGGTCTCATGTTCCTTCCTTTACGCAAAGGTTTTCTTATTGTTCCTAGTTGGAATTTTATCAGGATAGGTTTTGGCAAAGTGAGCCCGCAAGGTGTTGCTCAGTTCTAGAAATGGAAAAATTCAAGTGAAATTTTGTTTTTGATGCTGTAGTACGTGTAGTGGTTTCGACCCTGCTGGTGGAAACCAGACGTGATTCATAATTGGGAATATTCAATTATTTGATGGGTAGGGCAAAAACTGATAATAAAAATAAATAATTTTTTGTTATTAATTTGGATGTCCCGTCTCTTGAGGAACAGCACAGGTTTCACGCTTACATTTTGATTGGAAGTACTTGCGAGGCAAAAGTGTTTACTTAAAGAGGAAAAGATTACTTGGATTTCAACTATTTTTGTAAACATTGCTTGAGAGCATATCAAAGTTTTGTCCCTTCTACTGTGGTGACAGTCCAAGTAGTAGGCACCATATGAAGTATTAAAAAAAAAGGTAGTGGTAGTAGTAGTAGTAACTATTAAAAGCTACCAATAGAAAATTCTAATCCAATGCCGTTACTTTCAGCTCAAAAGGTTTGAGGTAATGTTCAATAAATCATAGTATCAAAAATTACATTGTGATAAATTGATGGCTTATAGTAGTTTCTTTTGTAACTAGTAACAGTTGACAAGAAAACTTATCCTTCTCTATCTTAGTTGGTAACAGCTACTAATAGGTTGGTTTATTGGCGTAATGGCATCAAATACGGAATCAAAGAACTTTGGGTTTGAATAAAGGTTTTACACCGTACGTACTTGGGTCTATTTTGTCCTCTGTCATTATTCAAGTAGGCTGACATTTGTTTACTGATTCGCCTGGCGTTTTCGAGCTTATTATAAGAAGTGATGTCAAATCGTGATTACTGATTACCTATTCTTGTAAGGTGCAAGTCATGTGATTAAAGTGACCTGTGTTTCTTCTTAATTGACATTTTGAGCATAAAATCTAAGTACGGGAAATAACGAAGAAAACCAAAACACAAAACGTTGAATAGAAACCTTATTCTTGCCAACTGTACTTTCTTTTATGGTGCATTTTTGTACGACTAATCCATTTTGGCTTAGCATATTTCATATTCTTTACACTTGTCATGAATTATTTTTTTAGAGAGAACAAATATACGAATAGCAAAAGGATATTACCCTGGAATTTTGAAAATTTGTGGCAGGATTGCAGGTCTCTATATAATTTTTTTATGAAGTTTTTGTAATTCCCAACTACCGAATGAGAAATACTATATTGAAGTTATGCAGCATCCAACGATATTATTTTGTGTTTCCTCCAAAGTGCTAATGTTAAATACAGATTATATTAAGGTGATACTACAAGTCCCTAACCCAAAAAGAAGAAGAAAAGATTAACTTCCGTGAGTTGATAGCATGAAGAAAGGAGGTATTGAAATTGAAACGCATTAACGAGGAAACTGAGACGTGAATATATTTATGATACTATTACTAAAGGAAGCAGAAAAAGAGAAGTCAACCAGAAGTTCACAGATAAGGCGAAACACACAAAATCTGTTAGTAATGTGATGATGAATATTGACAAATCTTCACAGGAACAAAACGTGTCAACCCCCATTATTTCACTTGAACTTTTTAGCATCTTTTATTCTTAACGATTTTTTTAAAGAAAATAAATAACATGAAGAGTAATGTAATCCTAATTAGTTAATGTAATTGCTTAAATGGTGTTGTCTAGAATAAATGATGTTTAATATATTGATCACCCTTAAGCATCCCCTTTAATTCTTTAAAACAAGAAGAGTAATCAGTTTAATTTGCTTTGATCACGTTAGGCCATTATTCCTTCCGCCATACCGATAGCGCTATTGCATAGATGACCAAATTTGATCCATAAATGTGCAACTTGTCTTAGCTAAGTCAGCCAAAAATGACAGGGGTACGTGTAGGGAATGTACTCCTATGAAGATTAAAATTGGTTAACCGAGATAATACAATTCCAAAGATTACATAAACATAAATGTTATTAGCAAAATCGATCCAACAGAAAAGTCTTGTAAAATGTACGAAAAATGAGACAACAAAATAGATGGTCAATGAACCTTAATCAAGCTAGAGTAATAAATATACTCAACTGAATACTAAAAGGCGTAGTTACATAATGTGTGAGTCTTAGAACACAAAGCAAGGACAAAAGCTAAAAATAATAATAACAAAAAAATAAAAATAAAAATTAGTGATTGATAATGGGAGGCTTTAGTGGTGGTACGCAGAGCATAAAGAGAAGAACCTAGTCGTTAAGTGTAGTTAGTTATCAGAATAGAAGTTAAGTCTTGAGATATACACTTTAGCCCCCCTTAAGTTTGATATATGGTTAGCAGTAATTACACATTGGCCCACATTATCTTGTCTTTAATATACGTAGCCTCACCAGATAGGAATGATTATCCTCTTTCTCTTATATATTGTAGTGAGCTTTCCTTTTTGGATTATGAATGGAAATCCCTTTTATCTTTTTGCCCTAGTTTTTTTCTCTTTTTTTTTTTTTTTAACTTCTCCCAAATTAGGAGGATGTATAGTGTTTCCACACTTCCCCTCCAGCGTGACTCGAACCCAAGACGGTCGTAGGTGGAGGTACTTTTACCAACTGAGCAACCCTCACTTGTCTTGCCCTAGTTTTCTTATTTCTTCTCATAGCTTTTTTTCTTTTACTTTACTGTTCCATTGTTTTTTCCTTGCTTTCCTTCCACTTTGTAACAGTTGGTGATTATGGAATTAATTGAAAGGTGTCATGTTGGAGAGTATGAGTCTTAACTGACAATTTATACCTGGCCTAGTAGAGAGAAACAGGTACATATTAAACTACAAAATTAAAAAAAAAAAAAAAAAAAAAAAAGATATTAGATTGATTAATTATGGCATAAGTTTGACAGCGATGTTTGATAATCCATTGGTCAAGGATATGAGTACTCTACTGATGGCATCTTCATTAAGTTTGTTTAAAATTATTCAAAATAATTAAAAATAAATAATTGTGAGGAATTAGATAGATTGTCATTTTCAAAAGACTTAGGATAATTCTTCGTCGTCCATCTCCCGCAAATGTTTAATCAACCTTTTAGTTTTGGCGGACTGTAATTGAATGAGTAGTTCATTGAAAATTGGATGAGCTAATTAAGAGAATGACCTTAGGCGCTTATATTATATTCTCTTCTATTCCTTTATATCACTTTGTCTCTATCCCTTTATATCACTTTGTCTCTTTGTATAAATTATTTCTCCTAATCACATTATTAACGGCTATATTACCGTAACCCTTATTTTGTTGACGTTTGCTTAATACTTCCTTACTTTCATTTTTTATGTGACATTTATTTCTTATTAGTTCGTTAAAAAAGATATTAATATATTTAAAATCATTTAATTTTAAACATCTATATATCATTAAGCAGAAGTTTTTATAATTGCAAAAGTTATGATAAATTGATAATATTTAAGACCATAAATTTAGAAGAAAAAAATTATGTTTTAAACTCAGGGGGCAGATCTACGTTGACCGTGCCGGGTGCTGAAGCACCCATTAATCCCGATACAAACTCTGTATAATTATATAGAAAATATAGGGAATACTGATATAAAGAACTAACAAACATCCATTAAGCAAAAAGTCTTCTAGGTGCTTTGTTTAAGAGGTGAGAATAGAGTGCACAAATGTGAAGTGGTTAGGGATCGATTATTGCATGAACCAATATTTTAATATTGCCAGAGAGTGAGCACCCACGATCTTAAAATTCTGGATCCGCCACGTTTAAACTCCAGATCAGTTGAATTATGTTATATAAATTGAAACAAAATTGAGGGGCTACTTTTTTCCTCTCTTTTTTTTCTTGTGCGCGAGCATTGAAAGTTTCCCTTTTCATTAAAATGAAAACAACGCCGATGATCTTTATTTACTTATAAGAAATACTTATTCTACTGATCGAGCAATGTGAAATTTGATTTAAAGCGCGTTCAAAGCATAATTACAAAGTGGAAAAAACTGGGAGATAATTGCATTGAAGCATTATTGGCTTCCAATTTATTAAAGTATTGACAAGACAAAAAGAGCGAGAAATGCACAAATAAAGAGGAAGCATGTATAATCCTAATAGCTAAATTAAAGAATGTCGACTTCAATCAAATAGAAACATACAAGAAAACAAAAGCTTGAAGCAAATACGTGGATGCAAATAGCAAAGGCCAAGGGCACTTAATGATTGCCAACTTATTAACTTTAATTATCTCGTCAAGCCATTCAAATTGTCAACCATTTGGGTCTAATCGATTATGCCCTAAGTGACTAAACTAAAATAAGAGTTGTCATCCATTTGAGTCTAATCGATTATACCCTTTCACTATTTTTTTACACTAAAATAGTGTAAACGTTAAAATGATACAAATTAATTCTAATTCATCACACTATTTTTTTATACCAAAGAAAATATTTTTTTATATTCTTCTCTCTTCTATATTATATTATTTTTATTTAAATTTATATTTTCTTATTTCATAAAACAAATTCTTTCTCTTTTCTTTCTTATATATTCATCACATATAATTCATATTCCTTTCTTATATAGCAATTTAATATAAAATTATTTCATACCATAAATTTTTAAATAATATAAATTATAATAAAATATTATATATCATACATATCAATGTATAGTTCAAATAAAATAAAATCATTGATAAGGTATAATTAAATAAATATTGCATTATGTAAAATTTTATTTAATTTCTACATAAATATTCAACTTTCATGATTAGTATGTTACTCCCATAAATGCTCTATTGATGTATTACGAAGTGCAAAATGATTCTTTGTCCTTAATTTTTTTCGGTCGAGCTAAAAATTATTTAAATATATAATTTTCATCTATTATCATTTCTACAGTTGAAGTTGGACCTTCCAAGCATTTTGAATTGGTTATATTTAATTTTATGGTTATATATTTTTATACAATTATATAATAAAATTAACATATAATTTTATATAAAAATAATATATACAAAAATTTAATTTATAAAAATTATACACCAAAATTAAAATGTAATATTAACATTATAAAGATATTACATAAAAGTATAAGTAATTACAAAATTTATAATATGTTAAATTAAAAGTGTTAAATAATAAAAGATAATAATAAAATACTGATGAATAGTAATGGTGTTGATGAATAGTGTTACACCAAATTGTGTAAGAATCTGTATTGAGTTGGAGCATCAAAATACCAAATGTTACACCAATATAGGATTTGGCGTCAAAAATGGTGTTGGGTTGGAGATGGTCTACAGATAAAAACAAAAAAATGACTTGCAGCTTGAACTGCGAAAACGATATATTTGATCTCCTCCCTCCGTTTCAATTTAAATAAGCTAGTTTGACTCGATACGAAATTCAAGAAAAATAAACTTTAAAACTTGTGGTCTTAAAAACTTACGAGGTAAAAGTTTTTTGGGGTCATGACATTTATGTGGTTATAAAAACTTCCCATTAAGAGTAAAATAGATAAAATAAAGAGCTTAAAGTTGAATTATTTTCAATTATAAAAATATATTATTATATTTGGAAAGAACTAATAAGAAAAGTATGTCATCTAAATTAAAACAGAATAGTATGTTTTTTTACCTCAAATACATTGTGTCCATTAAACTTCCCAAAACCTAGGATTTACTCTACTTGTGTCTCTCATGATCTTATCCCTGACTATTTGCAGCGCCTATCAACTTCTTTTTCTAAGAAAATGTTAGATGTTAAAGTCATTTTCTACTAACCTCAACTATTTTAGGCAAGCAGGAGAAATTATCGAGTTTGATATTTTTGTCTTTGCTAGAATTTACGGCCCCATCCATTTGTTTCTAGTTTTATAAACCGTTGAATTAAAGGTCGGACGTTTAATAATACATACAACAGAAAATGTATTAATGATGCAATAAGAACCAATATTACAGTACTTGGAAGTTTAATCACTACGAATTTGCACTTAAAAATTATTATACTAATTAAAAAATTCAACTAGATATATAACTTAATTGAGCTGCAAATAGCAGGTGAGGTAATTGTCTTTTTTAAGTTTTACCACTGCCAAATTAAGGACTTGTAAGTAAAACTAGGGTAATATATATGTAGAATTATAGAAATCAAAGGAAAGAACCACATATATAATACTACAAATTAGATTTAATTCTAAAAACCAAATTTAATACCGCACAATGCCTTCATTATATTCTTGCAAAGTTTTCTTGGAAAAAGAAACTCTTTTGGTCAGAACACTAGTAAACCTAAATTAAGCATCTCTCATATTCATTTTAAGTGCTTTTTTTTTAAAGTTCTTTCGCAAATATTAAAAAATTATATTTTAGCATTAATTAATAATGAAAATTAATCATATTAATATTAATTTGTTCATCGGAAATATAACAAACTAGTTTACTCCGGGCAACTTTGAAAAAAAAAAGTAAATTTCTTTAATATCTGAAAAAAAATATATATTGTGGACCACAAAATAAAGCCCAAAAAATCACTTAAAATGGATCGGAGAAATAGTACTTAAAACTAAGTATATAGTCCTTCCGTTTCAATTTAGATGAAGTAGTTTGACTCGACACGAAGTTTAAATTTTTTTTTTTTTTTGAAACTTGTGATCTTAAAAGCTTAAGAGGTAAAAGCTTTGTGGAGCCATGATATTTGCGTGCTTATAAAAACTTCTCAAAAGGTAAAATAAATAAAAATAAAAATTTAAAGTTAAATTATTTCAAATCGTAAAAATATGTAATTCTTTTTAAAACGAATTAATAAGAAAAGTATATTGTCCGAACTGAAACAGATTACTACCGTCAAACAGAGTTCTACAATATATTCGAATGCACAAGAAAGAGTATCCAAAATCTATGATTTATGGACAACCAAACTGATATATTTACTTAAACAGTGACTAACTATTCCACAGATATTCAAAAAATGCAGAAGAAAAAGACAAAAACCAAAACAAACCCACTTTACTCAGTCCACAAAACTGAACTATCAGCTTTAGCAAGCCCATTTCAGAATCTCAAAGCTGCTCGGAATTGTACTCTCCCCGGTAGCAGAAGCAGACGGCTCCAGAAAATAACCACAAAAATCACTGTCTGTTGATGCCCACCACGGCGAGTACAACCACCCTTCAACCGAGTCACTCAACCTCAACTCACTCTTAGGCTCGTCGCTATCCTCTAAATTAGGCAGCTCAATAATTTCTCCCAATTCCTCTGAGCCCGCTGATGTTATTGTCGTTGACGAAGAAGATGAGGATGAAGATGAAACAGAAGTTAGGTTCAGATTCATTGCAGCTGCTTTGGCAGCAGCAGCTTGAACATCTCTGGGTAAATTTGACACTGGACGAGGCAGAGAGTCGATGAGATTAGGGAAATTTAGAATGGCGGAATTCCCTTTAATACTCAGCGCGGCCACGTCATGTGCTCTAGCGGCCATTTCTGCTGTAGGATAAGTACCGAGCCAAATACGTGATTTTTTTCTAGGTTCACGAATTTCAGATACCCATTTTCCCCAACTTCTCATTCTAACTCCTCTGTAAACATGATTTTGTACTCTGTTCTCACTGTTAACCGTCTCTCTTTTTCGCTTCGTCGGCCGTTTCTTCTCTTCTGTTAATTCCTTGGACGAGTCAAAAACCGAGTTGTGCATGGACTCAGAAGACAATGAGGAGGAAGAAGAAGAGGAATTAGTACAAGAACTCTCTGTTTCTGGACATGGTACTTCAACTTCAGCCATTAATGTACTGAGGCAGTGATCCCGTGATAACCGAACAAGTCGTTAATGCAATGAAGCAAATCAAGCAGTTAATTAGGAGAGCAGAGAGAGAAATAAAGAGTGCTCTTTTAGGTGGGGAAGTATACTTATATATTGAATGCCAAAACGGAGCTCATGTTACTAAGTGAAGGAGAAATAAAATCAGAGGGTGTTATGTTTATTTTTCAAACTTCCCAGAAACAGGTGAGCAATGAAAATGAAAGATGAAAGAAACGACAAAATTTTGGAAGTGCCCGTTGGGTATGGACTAAGGCAGAAAGAGTGACAAGGAAATAGGAGCGGGCGTTTTTATAGCGGAAAGAGACATATTGTGATATGTACTCACATATCGCCTTTACTAATTCGTTGTGTAGGTAACATTCCTTAAATACGATTTACAAATCGCATTCGCCAACTTTTTACGGTACAAATCGACTATTGATAAAACTATACAAAATCACCTTAGCTTATATGGGATGAATACCGAAGATTTCAATTTCTCTAGTAAGAAAAACCCATTGCAAGGAATGTATCCCCTTTAATGGATCTATTACAAATTTGAATTAATCGACCAATAAATTTCGAATAACAAATGGTTATTGAAAAAGGCCATACATAACAATAGTTACACGTATTTGAATTACTCTTGCTGGGGAATTTAAATTACCAAATGATTATACCAAAACTTTACAAATCAATATCCTGATTTTTATCTCTTTTTTTCGCAACCTAATGTTTATATATTATATTTCAAGAAGTCACTAAATTTTACATAAAATATTACGTAAATATAATAAGAAATCATTTTGTGCCTGTAATTCTAGGGAACTTTGACATAAATAATCAGTTGAATTTATTGTTTACTTTTCTAGTCGATATACATAAATTATATACATGTTATATATCCATTAACTGTATTTAATTTAATTAATTGAGTGGACGACTATTTGAGCTAATTTTTCTTAATTTTTATACATGATTACAGGTGAGTGAAGATATTTAAATTGATTCCCAAGCCAATATATAAAGAGGAATTGCAAGAGGAATGGATCAGCTAATGTACAAAAAGGTACTCTCAATTCTGTGTACAAAAGCCGAAAGAAAATGCCCCTACCCCACTACCACTAGATTGTTGTTCTTCATCAAGCAAATGTTAAGGGATTACAGTTGTTTTTCTTTTGGTAGAATAACATCATCGTAAATACACGTAACTTTCATTCATGTGTCCGTTGGGCATTGTACAATGTCTTTATAATTTGTCCGTTATATACGTGTTCAAACTTCAAAATCTGTCCCTGTTGATTCCAAATTTCTAGCTCGTGATATGTTTTTCTCGTAGGACTGAGTCACAGACACCATTAAAATCAAACTCGTTACTGTGCAGAAAGATGGAAAAGGTGCCTGTCTTTTGACCATTCTTTGTACAAGAAGGAAGAAAAGGGGGAAAAGAGAAGCTACAGAGCTTTTTGTTGTACTGCTCCATAATTAATAAAAAAGGTGGTATTAATAATACTAACTGTTCTACTATTTAGTTCCTCGTGTATTATTTTAAGCTTATATTATTACACTTGAAGGGAGTCCTAGCAATAGTAAAGTTGTCTTGTCATGATTTATAGCTTATGGTTTCGAGTCTGAAATTAGTCACTAATACGTATATTAAAGTAGGCTGCCTACATTACAATCTTTGAGAGCGACCTTCCCTCGGACGCAGTATAAAAATAGAATGTTTCGTGCAGCGAACTGCCTTTTTATATTGTTACTCTCTCTATATTTGAGGTAGTATACATTTAAAAATAGTTTAAATTTAACAAATTACCTATATAAAGTGACCAATACATATCAGAAGGATCAAAATTAAATTATATCAATAAACATGGGACCAATAGTGCTATTATTCCTAAAAAGAATATGTTCAAAGATACTAGTATTAGTCCGGAATCAAAGTGTTGTCTTTTTGGACACAAAAAATAAAAATAAGTGAAAAAATAATTGGGAACCATTTTATATATAATGTATTTCTTCATTGTGCTATACCTTAACGGCACGTTTGTCCGTTAAGATATAGCGCATGGCTTACATGCGCTAAATTTGAATTTTAAATTGGCGGGCAAAGTTTACATATAGCGCATATGCAGGATGCGCTATACTAGAAGTTGAAAAGACAGATATATATGCGCTATACCTATATAAAATATCGGGCTCGTCCCCTTCCCCGACCAGAAAGAAGCAGAAGGTGAAAACCGGTACCCCCCCCCCCC